>QXTE01000327.1:823689-878199 GCA_003942145.1 Platysternon megacephalum | reverse complement strand
CTGCACCCCCTTCCCGCCCTCCCCTCCAGCCACCCGAGCCCCACTACCCCTTCCAATCCTCCACCGTCCCCTGCGCCCCCCTGGCTAGGGGAAGGGGCTGCTTTCATTCTGCTCTGTCCCCTGCCCTGAGCCTGTTGCCCCCTTCCCTGCCCCTCGCTCCGCCTCGTCCCATCTCCTTCTGCCCCCCAGGGAAAGGGCAAGGATTAGAGTTGAGCCCGGACTTAATAAAATGACAGATTGCGCTTCTAATGTGGGGCTCCCAGGGCTGCGAGGAGGGGGGGGGGGGTTTAAAAATATATATAAACTGTCCATGTCTCCTGCTTTCTTAATACAGCGATGGATTTAGGATAAAGATCAAAGTCTTTATCTGCTATTATCTCACAGCTTTATCCAACAGACCAATGCAATCAAATGCACAATTTTTGCAGCCAGGGCTGAGCATGCACTGGCTTGGGCTGGTAGCTAAGCGATGTTGCTCCCGGTTTGGGGTGTGTGTGACTGATCGTTGGCTTTTTTCTGTTTTTTTTTTTTATACCCCGTGCCTCTAGATGTCTGTCCCCTCTCCCCCTCCTCCCCCTTTCTGCAGTCTTATGAAAAAACCTCTTAGTTGTTCACTTTCCCTGAGTTGCATTCAAATCGCTCCCTTAACCCTATAATTTATTGAAGCTGTGTGCATGACATGCTGTGAAATCATTTGCTGCCATTAGGGATTATGGTACCTGCTGGTGTGGTGCCCTTTTGCTGAGCAAGGTAACAGGCAACAGAGGAGTGGCTGGCTGCACTATTGGGAGCTGCGGAACCGCCTCCCCCCGGTTTGGTTTGGTTTGGTAAGGATGCAGTGGGTGCAGGCAGCTCCCCTTGCAAGGAGAGCTTTTGGTGTTCTCCTTACTGCGGTTTTGGGTGGGTGGAAGGGCTGGATTTATTTATCAGCGCTGTTATTATTAGCCTGGCTAATGTGGGGGCCCTAGGGCACAGGACCGTCTGGAGGACGCGTGCTCTGTGCCCACGCTTCCAGGGTACCCTGGATGTTCACTGCCATGCTCCTCTGGTCGCTCTTTGGCCATAATCGCCTTCCTCCCCGACTCTTGGAATGAAATGAAATTGTGCCATGTTGTGAACGGTGTCGCTGGAGCCCTGGCTCGCCGTGGTGCCCGCTGCTTGTGCCTGGCAAGTAGGGAAGGAGTCGGTGCTGACGAAATGGGGTTCAGAGGTGCCTTTGTGGTGCACTTACCAGGAGCCATGAGGCTCTTGGAGTTGTTGACTAATGGAAAAGGGACTTAAAACCCCCAGCGTGTGATGCTTTAGTGGAAACAGCTCCACTACAAGGCAGGGATGCTGATTATAGATAAGCAGATTTTTCAACAACTTCTTTGAACCAAGTCAATTAGTAGAAATAAACAAAGGGACTAGATGCTTTAACCGGCTGTGCTGAATGTCCCCATCCTTTCCCTACAGAGCTGTACAAATCCTTCATGTGCAGAACAAGGGTTTATCCTGGGTGCTGAGCAGCAGTAACTTTATTTAGCATCCCTTAAGTGCCTTGAATGCTTTCCCCATTGTCTTCCAGACAAGTTGCTTGTAAGTTTTATTTCCCCGGCTGTGTTTTGCTTGGCTGAGTCTTGATCTTTAGGAACAACAGGTAACAGTGTTTGCAGTCCACGTGATTGACAGCTGGCAGGCTTGTGCGTTGGGGAAGACATGGTCTGGTTTTTTTCCCCTACTGCTTTATCAGATTTGGGTGTCTGGATAATCATTTTTCCAAAAGGTGGTGAGGACAATCAGGTGTCACATTTGTTGGTGGTTGGACGGTAGCAATACAGGGAAACTCATTATAAAAGCGATGAATAATAAATTATTATGTAGGATTAAAAGGCTCCAAACGGAAGCGACATATTCCCTGTCTTTACCCACGTTTCCAGTCAGCACGCTGTCTCTTGATTGCGAGCAGATGGTGAGTTAGAACCGATGACCCGAAAACCTGGGCAAAAACTTCAGCTGTGGGCAGGTAATAAGGAACGTGGACCCAACACATATTGGCGATGCTAATTAATGTCTGTGGCAGGGATTGTGAAGATGGGGAAAGCGTTATTGGGTAATTAATCTACCTTGAAATTTAAAGCTGGGTTTGTGGTCTGATTTCCCGTGCTCCTTCTTTAGTAAGATGCGTCTTGTAGAATAAGCAGTGGGGTTTCTTTTGTTGCATATAGAGAGAGCTTGAAACACCCAAGCCAAATCCTCTGTTGGTGTAGATCGGGTACAGTTCCATTGAAGTCAGTGGAGTCGTGCCAGCTTACGCCAGCAGAGAATTTGGCCTCCAGTCTGTAGATCTGAGGAGCAGGCTGCTAAATGCATGCAGTCACATTAGATATGCATCTACTTGATAGGCAGGAGAAGGGAGGGGGCCGTGTGGGAAAAAGGACTTCTTCCCCATCCCATTCAAGGTTGCATTGTGTCATGTTATGTGAGCACAGGTACCAGGAGCTGAGGATGCGCAGTATCTCATAGGGATGAGCCCATGGGAATCAGTTGGAAAGTCACCATTTGTCTTCGGACCCTTGTAGAGCACAGATTACCATGGATGTCACTGAGCGTCACCTGCACTCCTTCCACAAGGACCGCAAATAAAGGTCAGGCCACAGCAGCGCTTCCGAGCTTTAGGCGTTTATTGTTAGACAAAAGTTAATACCAACAGAAATCACCCCCCCCTATCCCCCGGTTTTCCCCAAGTCCCTGGTGCAAGCGCTGGAGAACCAGAAAGTCAAACTGATTAGAAACAATGAGTGAAACCCCCGTTCCTCAGGCCAAACCCTGTGAAGTGCAAGGTAAACAAACAGCATCAAAGGTGAAAAACAACTTCAGTGTTTGAAGATCCACAGGGGTTCTTTGTAACTGAGGTCAGGAATTTCAGTGGCGAGTCTGTGTATATTTAGTGTCTCTTCGTATCTGCGCAGCATAATGATAAATAATAAGCTTTATCTGATCTATCTGTGTATCCGTCAGTGCCTGACTCTGCGGTATCTGAGCATCTAGACAATCAAAATGTGGGGCTTTCAGCCAACCTCCTTGCCCCCTAAAATGTCACACAGTAAACGCAGGAAGTTGGGAACGTTAGAACCAGGCGATACAATTAAACCCTGACATGCGAAGTGCGGGGCAGGTCCCACACCTAGGGGCTGAGGACATGGGATGGGATGCAGAGCTGAGCGTCCCTGCTCGAGGAAGGGAATAGAGGAAGGGACATGTGAGCACAGTGTCTCCGGCCGGCAGTGATCAGGGGCCATGGTTGATCTGTATGGAGGGCGAAGTCTTTTGTAACCCTCGCTAGGCAAGTCCTGGAATGGCCCTTGATGCTGCTGTTGGGTGGGAGTCTGCACAGTGTGCACAGGCCCTGCATGCCCAGCAGCAGATGAGGGTGTGTGGCTCTGATGCCGGGAAATCCAGTTGCCAGCATTGATACGACATGGAAATCTTCACACTGCATCCCTAGAGCAATTGGTGTAGATGGGGGGGGCTGGTGTAGATGGGGGGCTGGTGGGGGGGGCTGGTGTAGATGGGGGGCTAGCTGTAGATCGGATCCTAGCCCCCAGGGTTCAGCCTTGCCAAGCTGTCGTGAAGGCTCCCCAGCCTGGGTGTTAAACCTACTTACCGTGTGGTGATGGTAAACGAGCCAGCGGTGTTTTAAGAGCCTGTTAAAATTGCTCATCCCAGGGGTGCAGACTGGGAGGGTTTTCCAAGCCGCACACGAGCCTTAGCCTTCTGCCCCCGATTTTCATTACCAGACAGCATTGCGCCTCCTTCACCTGCGTGCAACCCGGCCTCCTTCCAAGGGGGTGCAGCGAACTCCCTGCGACCAGACATGCTGACAAACAGGGGCACTAAGCAAACCTGTTTGTCTAGCAACGCCTCACTGGTAGAGCCTGCTCTGGGTCCTCAGGGTATGCAGAGACCCCCGTCCACGTCACCAGGCCTTCAGTGACTTGCAATAGGTCGGAAACTGCCAGGGTCGGATCCTGCACCAGTGGGAGGGGTGCCATGCGCAGGATCGGGGCCCACCTGCTGTCTAGAGTCACTGCCCAGTCACGCTCTGTCCTCTGATGGACAAATGAAGGTCTCAGCACCTGCACTGGCTTTTGGCTTCGGGCAAGCTGGGGAATGCAGGTGCCGAAAGCTTGTAATTTATAAGCCCTTTCTCGCCAATTACTTGCATTTGCTGCCAAGGTCAGTTTGCGGCTAATCAGGGCCCTTCTCCTCTGTTCCTTTTTTTAATTTAATGCCTTAGTAACAACTTGACACCCTTCCCCCTCCTCCCCTTTCCTATTCTGCAGCCTTTGAACAATTTGGCTTTGATAAGCAAATGGGCTGTTTTGAGACCCGGCTTTCGCAAATGTCTTACCACAGAGCCAGCAGCCCCGGAGACCCTGGGTAAGATCAGCTCTTTGTGTGTCCGTCCAGAACAAGGGTGGGTTTGGAGGGAGGCCATGTGGCTGCGAACCCCGGAGGTGCGGGGGTCGGAAGCTGCCCGAATCATTGGAAAGGAAGCTGGAAAGCCTTGTTCAGTGGGGAGCTGTAGGAATCCCGGAAGGTGTCGTTGGCTTGGCAGGATTGGGGCCTGACTCTAGGAGAACATGGAGCTCAAAAGGGCACAGAGCTGAGTTGTCTCAAAGGGGGCGGAACCCCTTGAACGTGTGATGAGGTCATTGGTGAAGTGTGGGGTATTTAGCCGCTAGGGGGCAATTCCTGGCCTCTCCAGTGACTAAAACGTTGCACTGACACGGAAGGGAGCGTTGGCCTGGGAGCGAGGACTCTTTTCCCATCTGCGTGACCAGTCACTTGGCGGTTGTGTGCCTCAGTTTCCCCCTTTGTAATATCTACCCACCTCTGGAGAATGCCCGAGCTGAAAGGCGCAGGACGCAGACGAAGTATTCCTAGCGCCTGACCTGTAGCTAAACGCAGCCCAGGATTTCAGCTTCTGTTACTGCCACTCGCCTGCCCTCAGGAGAGCAAATAAATGATAAAACATTTAAGGTTGCAGCAGTCATATGAAAGGTAACTAATTAGAGCAAAGTGATTCCAGCATAATACGTACTCTGGCGGCGTTTGGCTCCTGCCTTGCTTGGCACTGCAGCTCCATTGTGTCTGGGGCCCTCTGGTGGAGGTTTTATTGGTGTTTCATAGACTCCGTATTGATCAGAGCCCCGGCGTCAATCGATGGAGCCAGATACATGAAGGCTGCTTAGTGCCAGAGGGGGTGGGGTCTGCCATGGGGGGCACCCTTCATCCCCAGCAGTCTCCTCCTCCTCCTTCACTGGGGCCGTGGGCGGGAGGAGGGGAGAGGGTCCGGCTGGGGTGCATTCAGTGCTCCATTATCTGTTCGCTTGGCGGGCAGAGGCTATCCAAGTATGGGAAGTCAGCAGGTGGTGCAGCCAGACGGAGAGCAGGTGGGACTCTCCTCCTCCAGGAATGGGGCACGGGGAGGGTGGCTGTGACCCCTTGACACCTGTCTGTGACCCCCACCCGGGCTGTTGGAAGAGCAGCAGCTCCCCCAGGCTGAGTGCCCTTGCTCTGCCCCTGCTCCCCCCCTCCTCCGCCCCATGCTCTGGCTGGGGGGGTGGCCGATCTCTTTGCTCTCCCCCTCCCGACTCAGTCGCGCTGTGTGGGGAGGGTGTGGGCCCGGTGCCAGAGTGGATTGGATGTTGACCGAGCCCTATGGGCACACAGGCAGCAGCAAGCCTGGCAGACCATCCCAGGGTAGGTTTAAGACCATGCCACAAACTGGGGCATCCCCCTTGGCTGCCAGTTCTGGGGGCCTCGTAAACCAGCTCTGCTTGTCATGAGTGATCCACAGACTCCCATGCCTGGGGCCGCCGTGGGCAGCACCGTCCCAGCAAGCTGCTACAGGGCTGGGTGTGTGGGGAGGTGTTGGGTTTGATTCCCTATTTGCAACCCCAGGGCCTCATCGGTGCCATTGGGCTTCGGCTCGGCCCCGGGCCTCCGGCGTAGCTCCAGTCCTGGCTTTGATCTAGCAGGGTGCTGGCGTGGCCTGCGTGAAATAACCTGACCTGCTGGTTTTGCCAAGCGGGAGCATTGTAAAGCAGGGGCTGTCAGTCGCCACCACTCTCCTCGAATGGAAACAGCCCCCGTATTTCAGCCCCCCTGCAGCTCGCCTTTAAGACATTCCACGTCCCTCCTCCCTACTTCAGTTTCCTGCCTCCCCAGAGCCTTTCGGAGCAGGGGAGCTGATTTAGTGCCCGGCCCCTTAGAGAAGGGGAGAGAGAATTGCATGGAGGTTGTTTGTAGGAGTCATTGGCTGGGAAAACGCACCTTTTCCTCTCCCAGATGCTAAGAGCTGACAGTGCTGCTGGCTGCACGGAGCAGCACCGTGAATTTTTAAGACCAGTAGATGGAGATATGCTATAAACTTGGTGGCTGGCTGCCGAAATCAGCTTGATTTTTTTTATTTTTTTTATTTCTATATTGATACCATCCCAGGCAGATAATCTTTAGGAGCTGACAGTTTAGCATTAGTTACAGCACAAGGCAGAAATCTCCTCCTCTGCGCACATACAGCCTCCGCTCTGCTGAAAGTTTCCAACCCCAGAAAGCCAGACGGATCAAGGTTAGGTGGCTGCTGCTGCCGTGCCTAACCCGGCAGCACAGCGGATGCTGCCTCTTTCCAGTAAAGGCATTTTCGTGTGCAGCTTGTTACGCACGAAGCGGTCAGGGGACATGTGCATCTATCATTAAGCAAACAAAGCATCCATCACTTGACACCAGCTAACAGGCATTTGCAGGCATGTTTCAGAAAGCAGGGTTGGAACCCTGCACCTTCAGTGCACCAGCTGCTAGCACGTCAGCTAAAGGAGCTACTCTGTTACCCGGTAGCAGTAGTAGGCTTTTATCCTCTCAGGTGGACCAGTCACTAGGCAGGGCCCAGTTTGATTGACTTTCTGGTGGCTCCGGTGGGTGCTGGATCAGAGCCATCGACAGCACGTCTGAGTGACGAATGCCCTTGGAAACCCACGGCCATATGCCAGTTCCCATTGACCCCGGAGGGCTGATCCATCCACACGGGGCCAAACAGCCCTTGCCCCCCATTCCCTGATCCGTGCTGGAAGGGAGGGGAGACGGGAGCAGTTCTCAGGTCTCAGCTGGTGAGCAAGCCCCTGAGACCTAGTGCTGGCCAGTGCCAGGGGACGGGCAGTTTAACCAGATATGGGGCAGGGGCTAGGTCAGTGGACAGGGCTGGACCACGTGGGGCTTTTCAGGGCAGCCACCGTGATGGATTCTCGTCTGGTTCGTATCCCCTGCCCATCACCACTGTATCTGAGCACCTCGCCTAGGCAGTGCATAACAGCACATCACCCTTGAGGGTCGGGCACAGAGAATTTACCTGCTTTTGGCACCCAGCCACTTGCACGCTGTGCACTCTGCCCCATCTTTATGCACCCCACGCTGCAGTCGGGCTCTATAGCTATAGGAATTGCTTCGTCCACCACTGAGCTGCAGCTGCCTCTGGAGTGGAGCGTGGCAGCTGTGTCACAGCGCACAGCAACGCTTACGGGGGAGTTTAGGGCAGGCAGTGTAGGAGAAGCCCATTGGAGCTGCTAGGGGGCATTTAAGGAAGGGCAGATTTAATCAGCTGGGTTGGAATTTGAGCAGGACATGGGAGTTGTGCAGAGGGCCCCTGGCATTCCACACAGATCAGATGGGGAC
This sequence comes from Platysternon megacephalum, assembly GCA_003942145.1. Classification (NCBI taxonomy): domain Eukaryota; kingdom Metazoa; phylum Chordata; order Testudines; family Platysternidae; genus Platysternon; species Platysternon megacephalum. The sequence goes on along the minus strand of QXTE01000327.1, from coordinate 870,486 downwards.
TGGAGTGAACAAAGCTCCCCGCCCACCCAATGTTAAATGGCAAGGTTGACAGGCGGCTGACCCTGCTCTGATCCAACTCTATGGCCACAGAGGGTCTGATTAGCCCCAAGGCGCCCCCTCCAGGCGGGGCTGGGGAATGGGGGGGCTAGTGATGACAGTCCAGCAAACGTGCAAGCCAGTTACTGCTGCTTCTCACCAGCCCTTCCCTTGTGAGGAGCCAGGTACCTTGGGCCGGGTGGGTTTGGCTCAGGGGCAGTTGGCGGGTGACCCCGCTGAGTGTGGGACGCTGGCTCTGTGACTCTGTCCTCGTGGGCCTGTTGAGTCGGCCGGTGGGGGCGCGCCGTCTCTTCCCACTGCAGGGGGCATTTAAAGCCAGTGCTGCAGCTCCAGCAGCTGGTGGATGCCTGCGGGGAGCCAGCCTTTGTCAGGATGCGGCAGTGGGACGGAGCAGGGTCACATCCCCACTCCCTCTGGGCTGGCTTGATGCAGCTGGTGACACTCACATCTCCCCTCTTGGCACTCACAGGGGAGTGCAGGGTGGCGTTGGCAATGGGGACTCTCCCTGACTCCCCGGCACCCGTGGGGGGAGGGTCACAATGTGACCCATCAACAGCAAACACCATCTAGCTATTTATTAGGTGTATTACGGTAACACCCCTAATAGCCGCAGTCATGGACCAGCACCCCGCTGTACTGGGTGTGGTACATTGTTTATTAGGTGTATTACGGTAACACCCCTAATAGCCGCAGTCATGGACCAGCACCCCGCTGTACTGGGCATGGTACATTGTTTATTAGGTGTATTACGGTAGCCCGTAACATCACTAATCATGGACCAGCACGACATTGTGCTAGGCGCTGTACTTCCTTTATTAGGTGTATTACGGTAGCACCTAACAGCTGCAGTCGGGGGCCAGCACCCCATTCTGCGAGAACCCAGAACAAAGTGTCCCTGCCCCAGAGACCTTACAGCCCCCCTACCCCTCCCTCCCGCCACCATTGCTCCATCGGCCCTTGTGCGCCAGATCACAGGGCGAGGGATGGACCCCCCCTTGCCCTAGCGGGGGGCCTGGTGGCTGCGCAGCCCCCGTGCCGCCCGGGGCTGTTCCCGTTTGCCGGCGCCCGTCGTCAGAGCGACTCGGTGCAGAGAGCCCTGCCGGCGGAATGGTTTCATTAGCCGGGGAAACGGGCTGTGAAAGGGACGTGCTTTCCAATCCCGACATTTCAAACAAATGGAGGGTTTTAATAGGAGATTAATGATCCCCTCCCAAGCGCGGCTGTATTACCTTCTTAATGTTCAAATTGAAAAAACAAACCCAGAGCGCCGCTGCTCCCCGGGCTACTAATTAATAACGTTAACGAAGCTGCTCTGCTAAGGGCTGGGAGGACTTTGGGCTTCCCCCCTCCTGTGTCTGTTACCCCACCTGTGGCAGACATGGGATAAGCCCTACAGCCAGTGAGAGACGAGCAGTGTCAATGTGTGTGTGCAAAGCGCTCGGAGGCCTTGAATGAAAGCGGTAACGCAGGTGCGAAGTCGTAGGATTCGTTAATTCCTGGGCATGGACTTTCAGTGCTTTCCCGAATCAAGTGGGTGGTGTTATTCTCATGTTACAGATGGGGAAACTGAGGCACGGAGAGGTTCAGTGACTTGCTCACAGTCATCCAGCAGGTCAGTAGCAGAGCAGGGAATAGACGTTCAGTCTCAGCCCATCCCGGTGTACTTGCCCATACTCCCGCTGCATCTCCTCCCTTTACTTGTATATTTGCAGAGACTGGGAATGTGACAACTGGTTTCAGTTGGACATCATTGGGCTGGCTCTGTGCCGGCACTTACCCTGTGGAGGGGAGGGGAAAGGGATCCACGTGTGGTGAATGGGTTGGGAGGGGATCTACACAGTAGCGAATGGGGAGAGAGAGAGATCCAGATGCTGGCGAATGGGAGGAGAGAACTGAATCTCTATTAACATAACATGGAATAAGAGGGAAGGTGCTCTCATGGATCGGTAACTGGTTAAAAGATAGGAAACAAAGGGTAGGAATAAATGGTCAGTTTTCAGAATGGAGAGAGGTAAATAGTGGTGTCCCCCAGGGGTCTGTACTGGGACCAGTCCTATTCAACATATTCATAAATGATCTGGAAAAAGGGGTAAACAGTGAGGTGGCAAAATTTGCAGATGATACAAAATTACAAGGACTGTCAATTAATTGCAGTTAACTCAAGCGATTAACACAGAACAAATTAACTAAATTAAAAAAATAGTCACAATTTAATCGCAGTTTTAATTGCACTGTTAATAATAGAATACCAATTTAAATGTATTATAAATATTTTTGGATGTTTTCTACATTTTCAAATATTGATTTCAATTACAACACAGAATACAAAGTGTACAGTGCTCACTTTATATTTATTTCTCATTACAAATATTTGCACTGTGAAAAAGATAAACAAAAGAAATAGTATTTTTCAATTCACCTCATACAAGTACTGTAGTGCAATCTCTTTATTGTGAAAGTGCAACTTAGAAATGTAGAATTTTTTTTACAGAACTGCATTCAAAAACAAAACAATGTAAAACTTTAGTGCCTACAAGTCCACTCAGTCCTACTTCTTGTTCAGCCAATCGCTCAGACAAACAAGTTTGTTTACATTTGCGGGCGATAATGCTGCCCACTTCTTATTTATAAAGTCACCTGAAAGTGAGAACAGGCACTGTTGTAGCTGGCATTGCAAGGTATTTACATGCTAGATATGCTAAACATTCGCATGCCCCTTCATGCTTCGACCACCATTCCAGAGGACATGCTTCCATGCTGAATTTAAATTGGTATTCTGGTATTGTTTAGCCATGCAATTAATCACGACTATTTTTTAAATTTAATTGTGATTATTTTTTTAGTCATTTGACAGCCCAAAAAATTACTCAAGATAGTTAAGTCCAAAGCTGACTGTGAAGAGTTACAAAGGGAACTCATCCAACTGGGTGACAAAATGGCAGATGAAATTCAGTGTTGAGAAGTGCAAAGTAATGCACATTGAAAAACACAATCCAAACTATACATATAAAGTGCTGGGGTCTAAATGATCTGTTACCACTCAAGAGAGAGATCTTGGAGTCATTGCGGATAGTTCTCTGAAAACATCCACTCCATGTGCCGCGTTAGTCAAAAAAGCGAACAATGTTACTTGCTAACATTAGGAATGGGATAGTTAATAGGACAGAAAATATCATAATGCTGCTATATAAATCCATGGTACGCCTACACCTCCAATACTGTGTGTAATTCTGGTTGCCCCATCTCAAAAAAAAATAAAAAATTATAAACCGGAAAAGGTACTGACAAGGGCAACAAAAATGATGAAGGGTCTGGAACAGCTTCTGTACAAGGAAAGATTAAAAAGACGGGGACTGTTCAGCTTGGAAAAGAGACGACTGAGGGGCTATGGCAGAGGTTTATAAAATCACGAATAGTGTGGAGAAAGTGAATAAGGAAGTGTTATTTACCCCTTCACATAACAGGAACTAGGGGTCACCCAATGAAATTAACAGGCAGCGGGTTTAAAACAAACAAGAGGAAGTATTTCGTCACACAACACACAGTCAACCTGTGGAACTCCTTGCAGGGGATGTTGTGAAGGCCAAGACTCTAATGGGGTTAAAAAAAGAACTAGATAAGTTCCTGGAGGACAGGTCTATCAGTGGCTATTAGCCAAATGGTCAGAGATGCAACTTCATGCTCTGGGTGTCCATAGACCTCTCTGACTGCCAGAAGCTGGGCCTGGACGACAGGGGATGGATCACTAATTAAATGGCCCTATTCTGTTCATTCCCTTTGAAGCACCTGGCATTGGCCACTGTCAGAAGACAGGACACTGGGCTAGATGGATCATTGGTCGGACCCAGCCTGGCTGTTCTTATGGAACATGGCCCCCCACCAGCCTGCAGGACCCCATTAGCAATGAGGCTGGCAGTGCCGGGGTGGGGAAGAGCTCTCCAGGATGGAGGAGTGAGGCAGGTTCCCCTGCAGCAGCAGAGCGCTCTGCTTTCCAGCCCACACCTTCTTGCGCAGACCCGGGTCTTTAGGACGGCACAGCGGACGGTTTATTTTTGTCCGGGCGGTGCAGCCAGCCCCGCAGTGAAACGTGCCGTTAAGCAGGAGGGAGCAGTGCAGAGTGTGGGGGATGCTGGTGGGAGCCGCATCGCGTCTTCCAGCCTGTCCGGCCAGGACATGGGGATTGCGGTGGCAAAGCATGTGACTTTTGGGGTGCCGGGGCCTCCTGCTTCTTTCCCACATTCGCTATGAAGGTGCTTGTACACGTCCAACGGACGAGCGGGTCGCACTAGCCGGAGTGGCTACTGAGCAGGTGGGGGGCGAGTCAGACTGTCATATGCTCATGTTCCATCCTGGCCTGCAGCAGCCTGTTCTGGGCAGCGAGCGGCAGTCGTGACAACGCAAGAACTAGGCTCAAGTTCCCGAACAAGCCAAGGTGGGTTTCTCACTCAGAGCACCGCAGAGAAAAGCTCGGGCCCTCCTTGCTCCCTGCAGCGTGGAGTTCCTCCGTCCCAGCCCGTTTGAACCCTGCCGAGGCCTGGGTGCATGCGCTCTCCGTCGGTCGTGCAGCGCCGGCCGGCTAGTCCCAGGCATGGAGCTAGGAGTGTGGATTCAGGGCTCCCCGGGAGGCGCCGATTCCCCTCTAAGTGCACTCGCGTTGGTCTAGGGATCCAGTAGGCGCACGCCTGACCCAGCCTTGGCTGTGTGGGAGCCGCGCGTGGGGAGCTGCAGATAGACCCACACCTCCGCAAGGTACGTCCGTCTTCCGCCACGAGAAACGGGACTGGGCCGATGGGGCAGACACCGTAAAGCCGGCAGAGCAGCAAACCTCTTCCTGTGAACGGGGATTCTCGCTGACTCCTGGAGCTTTGTCCAGCTTTAGCCGGCTGTCATTCCTGAGCCTTGTGACCTGCATGAAATCCCCTCCCGGGCCTCCTTTTCTATCGCCAAGAAACACTGTACTGCCCACAGCAGCAGCTTCTCGGCAGGATTTCAGGGTGCGCTGGCTCTCAGCCCATGAGGCCGTGTACGTCCCAAACATGGCGCTGGAGCTGAGCAGCCATGTACAGGAGGCACCGGCCGGGCGCTAATTCGAACTCCAAAGCCCAGGATGACTTTGGCCTGGTCTCACAGCCGGCGCACGCCAACTCGCTGGTGTGAGCAGACAGCGCTCCCGTCCTTTGCCCAGCCACTGAGCCGCTAATGGTCGGACAGAGGCAGGCTGGGTTTTGTCATTAACGGGACAGGCATCCTCTTTCCGTGTGCCCTTTGCTGTTCTCTGCTCTCTGGCAGGGGACAGGCACTCACTACCTGCGACCTGCCAGGTGCCCGCGGCAGCGCGGCGTCTTGTCGCTTCCCATGTCCCTTTGCACTTGTGGCAGCCGATTCCACCCGTGAATCACTCCCGACAGGACAGGGGGGCGTTTGCCCCGCAGACAGCCGGGGGCGCGGCCGGCCCTTGTGCAAACGTGACGGGGGCCGGTCTGGGAATGACTGGTAGGACGGAAGCATTGTCTGCGTCCAGCCGGGCGATGGGCTCCTCCGACACGGTTACCGAACAGCCGGGCAGAAGGCCTGATGGCACCGCATGGGTCAGCGCTGGCTCGTGGGCGGCAGGGGAGTCACTCCTGGTTCTCCCCATTCACTTTAACACGTGTTGTGTTACCAGGCCCTGCCCTGCAGAGCTCGCAGTGTAGGCAGGCAAGATGGACCCACAGTGGGAGGGGAAAGGAGTCGCCCTGATCTTGGGTAGGCCGGGGAGGAAGGCTGACCTTCACCATCACCTCCTGCTGGTACCTCAGCACAAGCTTCCCTCAAACCCGACCGTCCTGTTCCCGTCAGCCCCGCGCTCCCCGTGGGAGAGCACAGCCCCGAAATGGCACGAGCAGCCCGGGGCTTAGAGCCCCTCCTCTCGCTTGGCTTCTCTTCCTGTTCCAGCAGAGTGGGGGGCAGACGAAGGGGCAGCTCTGCTCACGTCAGAGCACCAGCAAGGCCAGGGAGGCAGAGCCTGTATCCCGCGGCGATTGGCTGGGCAGACGGGTAGGTAGTGGGGTAGATCGTACAATGGATGGATCGGGAGCGTGCAATAGATGGATAGATAAGAGTTGGACGGATGGATAGCTGGATGGGGGGAATACGACGGGTGGGTGGGTGGGTGGATGGATAGAGGAGAATAGGATGGATAGACAGATGGAAGCGTTGGCTCACGCGGTGGGGCCTGCTGCTCCCCGGGAGGGGGGCGTATTTGGAAGCAGGGACCAGATCCCAGCAGGTGGAAACCGGCGCAGCTCCATTTAGGTCCGGTGGTTTACGCTCCCTGGGGTCTCGCCCCTTGGAAGCCGGCGAGGCGGCAGAGAGGGAGAAAATGCAGAGGAGGGGACGAAGGCCAGAGCCTTAGGGGATGTCAATGGCGAGGGAGGAAGATGGTGTGGCCAGCGAGGCAGGGAGCATGTGAGAAACAGAGCCCCCCCCCGCCCTCCCGCTTTCACTGTGTCTGCCAGGGCCACGGCTCTGCCACTGCTCCCCGTTCCTTAGGCACCGCTCTGGAGGGGAGAACGTCCAGCCTCACCTGTGGGTGCTGCTGAGCCCTAGGAAATCCAGGGTGAATGACACCCCCGCTCTATTAAGCCAATGGCCAAACTGTTGCCTTGAGGGGACATTGCCGCCACGTTGGTTTTCCTGCATTCACGTGCAGCGCTGCTGGTGCTTCCGGGTGCAGCAGCGAGAACAGCCCCGTGCGCACGCCGCTCGGAACCCCAGAGCCCAGCCGAAGGCGGGTACCGGGGGGGGGCGGCGCCATCCCTGGCTTTCGGCGTGTGCCACGCCCGGGGCAGTGGAGCCTTTGCCTGGTTCAGGCCTCGGGGCGCTGGTGCAGAGCCGCTGCCGCCCCTGCCATTGTGCATACGGGTGCTGGGCAGGGACGTCGCAGGAACCTTTTCGGAAACGTGGCCTTGTGAGCGGGACAGGAGCCCCCCGTGTTTCCTGGGGCAAGGGTGCGAGGCCCAGCCCAGCCCGTGGGGGCAGAGGAGGGCGGATCTCTGCTGTGCAGACGTAGCCCACTCCAGAGTGGCCGCGCTGCCTGTGGGAGCGTTTTCCCTGCGCTGCGACGGCTGGTCCTGGTACAGCAGGGGCACCCCGGACTCTCCCCCGCCTCCCTCGGGGGCCGCTCGGCTAGCCAAAGAGCTTCCTGTCCATAAGGCTCGGAGCCTGCCCCTGCCGCTTCTGTTAACCCCCATGGTTCAGCCGGCAGCTTGGCAGTGCCAGGGAGAGGCCTCCTCAGGCTGCCATCTCTGACGCTCCCCTTTGTGTGAGAGCGGCAGAAATTCCTGATTGGCGCTGGCCCAGGCTGCTGCCCATCCCAGTGCTGTGCACTGCAGAGTAATTCTCAGCCAGGTCGGGGCACAGGGCTGGGCTGGAGCGATTGCTCTGCTGCAGGGATCCCGCTTGGGGTACCAATAAGGAAGTGCCTTTCGTCTCTTACTCCCCACCCCCATGCTCATTTTAATTTGCCTGGGCTGTTATCCTGGACGCAGGAAAACCCTGCCTCTCTCTGCTCTGCCAAGCCAGCTGTGAGAAGGCCGGGCGGGGAAGCATTTAAGGGAAAGAGAAGATCACAGGAATGAGAAGCAGTGTGTTCGAAATACGCCAGGCGATGATTTTTGTCCCGAGAGCCTTGAATCCTAATGCAGGTTTAAACTCTAGGCTGAATTGTTGCTTGCCACTGAGTTCATTTTTGCATCCTAGCAACAAGTAGGCCCTTTTAAAGATAAAGTGCACATCAGAGCAGTGGGTTTGTTCCCTGTGAATTTAAAGATGCGTTAGGCTCCTTGATTTCCTCTGCAGGAACGATGTTCTCATGAGTGTGTGTGCGCGTTCCCCTCCCTGACAAGCATGCAAAGCTGATCTGTCCACGGCCGAGTTCTCAGAACAGTAATGTTCTTCTCTCTCTATTGAGCCCTGATGTATTAGAAGGTAAAACTCCTGTGAAAGGAGTGCTAGTAATGTTCAAAGCCGGCCGGCAATGCAGGTACTGCCACCAGGCTGCACGGTGATTCATCTCAGAGACATCTCATTAATTTAGCAAATGCTGCCTGAAAGGAAGAGAGCGCCGGCCACCCAAACTGTTCACACAAATAAAATCCATATCAGACGCCACTCACCTTTCCGAGGCGGCTTTGCCTTCCCCTCCCTCTCGTCTGAAATGTGCGTGGGTATAGGTGAGTAAGCAAATGTGCACACACACACACTGACACATCTATAATCATACAGTGCATCACTCTGTTCCTAGGATCTCAACAAAGTTCACCTCCACGCATTAAAGGTGACATGCTAAACAATTGGGTTTGAGCTCTTTTTTTTCTTCTTCTTCTTTATGGTGGATAAAGAAAGCCTGAAAAGGCTTTTTTTTTAAATTGTTTCTTTCTTGTTTTTCACTTTAGACATACCCAGTCTTAGCTTCCCAGTTTCTGCTGGTGGGCTCCAGAGGGAGTTTTCTAATCCCTCAAACTAAAGGAGCAGGAGCACTGAATATTTAGCAAAGAGAGCTTTGTGTTCGGTATTTGAGTGAAATGGGTGCCAAGCAAAACAACCGACCTCCTCCCCATGCACCTGTTTCAAACAGCCTGATCAAAACCCACTTCCTTCCTCCCTTGATCACTCAGGTTTCATTTCCTTGGTACTTGTGAGAAAGCTGTGCAAATCTGGGATCACACTGAGCGTACTGTGCACGTCTTCGTATACTTCTCTGTCACCCAGTTTGGACTGGAAGCTCTCGGGGGCACAGACTGTGGGTGATAGTTTTGCGTCTCTGGCACAGTAGGACTCTATAACAAATGGCAGGTTTCAGAGGCGTGGCCGTGTTAGTCTGTATCAGCAAAAACAGTGAGGAGTCCTTGTGGCACCTCAGAGACTAACAAATGTATTTGGGCAGAAGCTTTCGTGGGCTAAAACCCACTTCATCAGATGACTTCATTAGACTGACCCCCCACTTGGTAAGGCAACTCCCATCTTTTCATGTGCTGTGTATTTATACCTGCTACTGTATTTTCCACTCCATGCATCTGATGAAGTGGGTTCTAGCCCACGAAAGCTTCTGCCCAACTAAATGTGTTAGTCTCTAAGGTGCCACAAGGACTCCTCGTTGTTTTTACAACAAGAGAGTCCACATCTGTGCAGGAGACGGAGCTTTCTGAAGGGCTGGTCCCAGACTGGAATGAACTCTGCCGGGAACTGAGAACCATCCTCAGGGGCGGATTAATAATTTTGCTGCCCCTAGGCCCTGAAATAATTGCTGCCCCTGGTCCCGCCCCGACTCCACCCTTTTCCCTCCCCCATTCCAACCCCTTCCCCAAAGTCCCACCCTAACTCCGCCCCCTCCCTGCCCCTATTGGATCCCTTCCCCAAATCCCCGCCCCAGCCCCGCCTCTTCCCCAGAACGCCACGTTCCCCCTCCTCCCCCTTCCCTCTCTGACCAGCGAAACAGCTGCGGAGAAGTTCCCCTGCTCCAGCTGCCTCCTCCGCGAGCGCCGCTTCCTGTTTCTCTCCCCTCCCTCCCTGCCCAGCGAAACAGCTGTTTCGTGGCACAAGCGCTGGGAGGGAGGGGAGAGAAACAGGAAGCGGCGGCGCGCTCGCAGAGGAGGCAGCTGGAGCAGGGGAACTTCTCCGTGGGTGCTCAAATTTGCCGCCCTAGGCCTAGGCCTTGTCGGCCTAGGCGATAATACGCCGCTGACCATCCCAAACCGCCCCACCACCCGCTCCAATGCAAGGCATTTCTTTACAGCGCCTTCTCTGATATACACACAGAGCAACGTGTGTGTGTACATTATTAAAAAACCCACTTGATCGGGCACACTTCTCACCCTTGGGAGAGGACAAGGGAACAAATACGTGATGGGTGTTACTCATGTAGCTTAATGCACCACTGGAAGGTGCTCTGATCCTGTGGTGGCGAACGTGGTGTAACAACCTGCACAGAACAGCACAGCACGGGAGTGACACTTGAGATATGTCTGTCCAGCCCCAGCAAAAGTAAGGCCCAGCTGATTATGGTCTTTCAGCACTACCACGAGAGAAACGTTCAATAATAATAAACCGACCTCGTCAACCCAGTAGTTCTGTGGTCACCCATAGAGCCAGCCACGAAAAAAGAAGGGCGGACAAGATCTGCCTTTCTAATGTAAAGGCAGATCACACCCCACAGGGCTTTAACAACACATACCCTTTATTCATCAGAAAGAAGGCAAAAGGAACGTGCCCTGTGTTTGGTTCTGAGCACAGGTCACCGTTTGAAGGATGTGCTGACCTCAGGATGGCCGTATAGGTTAGGTTGAGGGCACAGTTCTGGGCGTCAGGACACCTGGGTTCTCTTCCTGACCTGCTCTTTAGCTTTGGACAAGTCACTTCATTTCTCTGTGCCTGTTTCCCCACCCACTTTTTGTCTGTGTAGACTGTAGGCTCTCTGGGGCGGGGCCAATCTCTCATCATGTGTTTGGACAGCGCCTAGCACCAGGGGGCCGTGGTCTCGTTTGCGGCCCCTAAGCCCTCCCGAAATAGAACCAGTACAAACAATAACTTCCAGGTGGTGCCCAACTGACGGGGTGGGGCAAGAACCATGCTTGTGTCAATCCCGAGAGCAGCAACCCCAAGAGCCAGCACAAGCAGCTGTTTTCTGCATAAACCAACCAACCTTTGCAGTCCGGACTCGCAACCTGAGAGCGACTAACACGGCCGTGAAAGTGGCACCGTGGATTTCATGGCCCGAGGGGAGAGAAACGCAGAAGGAAACACGTCGCCAGAGATAAAAATGGGGATTTTAATACTGAAAAGGGGTCAGTAGTAACAGGGGCAAAGAAGTTTGTTCACAGGGGCCAGATCCTCAGCTGGTGGAGTCGGTATCTCCGCTGAAGTCAATGGAGTGACGAGAGGTTACACCAGCAGAGGATTCAACTGGGGACTTTTAGGTCCCTTTGATTGAGCCTCACAGGAGGGTCAGTGTGATCCCCGTTTTAGAAGTGGGCCAGGTGGAATCCCTGGGCCGATGATGAATGAAGCTAGGGATTCTCTGCTGGACACAGGCAGGCCTGGTGGTTGTGTCTGGCTCTGACCAGCTGATCAGTGTTACCCATAGGCCGGGTCTGCTGCCTATGCCACAAGGCAGGTTCTACAGATGGGGAAACCGAGGAATAGAACCCCAGCCTCCTGACTCCCCCTCGTCTATCCCCGGGCCCGAGCTCACGCTCTGGTTTAGAGAGCACTCGACGAACGTGCTTGCCGTGCCGTCGGGGGGGGGACGCTGTCTGATCACGGCACCTGTCTCTGCAGCGTGGGGCGCCTTTGCTCTCCCTGGGACAGCTCTGCAAACGTTATCAAGGCAGGGACTGCTGGAGAGGGAGTTCTCCTGCCCGCCCGTCTGCTGTTGGAGTGGGGCTCGATCGGACGGAGCTGACGGCTTGGCCTGGCTCTCGAATGCCCCTTCCTGCAGAGATTTTGTTTCCGGCTCCTGCTGTGGCCCTTTATCTCGGTAACGTAACTCCCTGGTAAAACACGTGCTGAGCTAGCCACAGCCACATCTGGGGCCGGCTGGATCCCAGGGAGGCTTCAGAGAGCGGAAGTGTTGTGAGACGCGGGGATCCTTTGATTCTGCAGCGGGGATGCCATCAGGATGCCCAGGGGATTGCGCGGCCTGCTGGGCAGCCGCTGCAAAGGAGGAGTGGTGCTGGTGGGACGCTGCAGGGAGGGGAAGCAGCAGCCCTGGTGGAAACGGTTTGAGGTGTTGAGTGCTGGGGAGGCATATGTGTGTGTGTGTGGGGGAGGGGATAGAGGCTATTGCTTGGTGGAGGAAGGTGAGGACTTGTGCGTGTCTGTATCTAGATATATGGAATCTCATTAAGAATTTGCCTGATTCTGCAGCCCCACTGATGTCTCGCCTAATGGCTGCTGGATCAGGCCCCCGATACCCAGGGCTGTTGTGCCTCCTTGCAGGTGCAGAAGAAGGGGAGGGTGCAGAGAGTTCAGGGGTGGGGCTGAGCACGCACAGTCCTGAGCTGTGGGAGCAGCCCTGTCACCCCAAAGAGGGAGGGGATGGTCCCCTGCCGCCAATGGAGCTGGGTACTGGGGCGCAGGCCTGGCGGGTGCTGGCATGCAGTGGTGCCGTGCCGCGGGGCTGCTCTGGGAGGCATGGTGCTGTGGGGAGCTCCCGAGCCACACCCCCTCGCACGGGTGCCCTCGAGGGCCGCAGCCCGCTCTCGGCGCTGGGGATGCACAGGGGCTGCTGAGGGCAGAGCGTGTAACAGCACTGCGGTCCCCTCTCCCGCTAGGGGCGGGGGGGAGGGGAGTCAGCAGCAGACCGAGGGAAGGGGGACGGGCTGGAATCAGCTGGAGTCTGTGAGGCCACTTGTGTCACGAGGGCGAGATGCTGCTGCTGTGCCCCTGGGGGGCCACTGCTCGGGGCCTGGAGCTGGGTCCGTTGTCGAGTCAGGAGTCACTGCTGCAGGGGAAGCTTGGCTCCGGCCGCGTAGGGGTGGGTTCACTGCTGTGGTCCCCGAGGAGAGGAGAGGACCCCTGCCAGGCTAGATGCTAAGCTCATGCCCTGGTGCCCCAAGCTGTACTTTGGCTGGCACTTCCATTTGGGGCCCATTCAGGAGCGGAGTCCCTATCCGCTCAGCCCCACGCGGGCTAGGACTCCGCTTCTCTTCTCTTCGGGTGGTCCTGGCTTTGAAAGTGGGGATTTCCCAGAATTGCCCTGGCTACGCTCCCCGTGCTCTGAGCCCTCTCAGGGGACGTCTACACTGCATGGTGATCTCCCAGTGCACTGGCTGCTCTAGGGCTGAGAAGGATGCTCGGTCTCCATGGCCCTTCCAGGATTTAGTCCATCTGCTGAGACACCCAGCAAAGGGGCATCTAGATCATGCTGCTTGTGGTTGTTTTTCTGGTGATACTAGTTCATTCCCTGGGAATTGGACTGAGACACGCCTGGCCCCCCCACTCACTTCGTCTCCTGGAAGGGAGCGGCCGTTCATTTGGAGAACGAGAATATCCAGAGTTACAATGATAAATAAATACACAATAAATGAGAGCTTGGGGAGGAATCAAAACCCTCATGCTTCAGGGCATGAGCTGACCTCTAACAACTGGTGGTCAGGAGGAAACTGTCCTTGGGATAGATTACCCCATCACTGCCTCCTGCGGGGCTCTGACATCTTCCTCTGCAGCATCTGCTGCAGCCCACTGTTAGAGGCAGGCTACAGGGCTAGATGGCCCCTTGGGATCCCTCAATCGCCATGTTCACATGGCCCACCAGGTGGTAATAGGTTTGGCTCATCGCTACTGAGCTGGGCTGCATTTGCCGTTGTAGGGAAAGGCTCCGTCAGAAAGCCCCCGACTCACACAGCCTCCTCAGATTGGAGCTTTCTGCTCCGTTGGGAGCTGGGATTCAGTGCATCGTTTTCCAGACAGACTCGTCATTATGGCATCAATCCCCCCATCTCCATTCTTGTCACAAATAAACTGCTCGCTGGCTGCTCGGCAGACAGGCTGGCAGGCCCTGTTCCCCTCGGGTAGCTCTCTCACGTCCTCGGCAAAGTTGCAAGCCCGGCTTTGGGGACATTTCAGTCCGTGGCCATCTGTCCTCCTGTGAGAAGCAGAACTGCAGCCAGTTCACATTAATCTTAGAATCCGTACTGGTGCATGCTTCCTCGGAGCCGAGCCCCCTAGTGCGTCGCTCCCGGTGGCCGGCTATATCGGTGCCCTGTCATTCTTCTCGGCTCATGGCAGCTGAGGGGGGCTGGCGCTGGGCAGAGGCCGTTCTGAGTTTGTCTAGCTGGAAGCTGAAGGAATTCAGGCTGGAAATAAGGGGTGAATTTGTAACAGTGAGACGTCCTTAAGCACTGGAGCCATTTACCAAGGGTCGTGGTGGGGTCTCCGGGGATGTTTTTCTAAGAGCCCTGCTCTAGGGGTTATTTGCGGGGCATTCTCTGGCTTTTGCGGTACAGGAGGGAAGACTAGATGATCACCATGGGCCCATCCGGCCTTGGAATCTATGCAAAGGATCATGCCTCCATCACAGCGATCAGCTGGAAACCAAGGGACAGGTCAAGCAGCAGCAAGGAACGCGAAAAAGTTAGTCACCTGCAAACTGATCAGGGAGGGCGCTTGCTTTCAGAGGTCACGGTTGGAGAGATTTAGGTACAACAGGCCAGAGCACAGCTGGTGTAAATCAGCATCGCTCCATTGGAGACAGTGGGCCAGATCCCTGGCTGGGGTAAATCAGCCTGACTCTTGACATGGCTCTGATTTACCCCCGTTGAGGAGCTGGCCCAGTATTTTCCTAGGTGACAATATCCTGTCACTTTTTAAAAAGCAGCTACTGCCGAACCGAAGTGTGTGGGTGGGGGAGAAATAGCTGCCGTTTAGGTACGAGTCACACGACCACACCTGCACAAAGGCAGATGGGATGTGTGTGTGCAGTGTGAAGGGTTGCGTCCGTTGTGCCCCAGCTGCCCGGTTTGCACGCGCAGCTGCCCGGTTTGCACGCGCAGCTGCCCGGTTTGCACGCACAACTTGGCCTCATCCCTGCAAATCTTTGTCCCGCCAGGCTGTGCTTTTCTGCTGCAGGGCCAGTGCCCACCCTGAAGGGGGAACACACGGTCGCCAACTGAGGGAAAAGAGGGTGACTGAATCTGGCGCATCAATCCTGGAAATAGACGGAAATCTGGGGAGAGTGTTAAAGGCAACCAGGGTGATGAGTCCCACATTGTACCTACCTTATAGCTGCCATGTTATTCTCCCACACTTCGGAACCATGAGAATATCCCTCCTCCTCCACCCCCAAACAAGGGTTGCTATGCAACCAAGTAAAACAACCCTACAAAAACAAACCCCGGGCACATGAAGTCTCCCCCTCTGTGGTCATTCCCCTGTTGCAAACCTCTTTGCTCCACTCTGTTCAGGGGCCTCCGGAAATCGACAAGAATGCTGCTCTCTAAGGTCACGTCTACACTCACGGCGGCGTGTAGAGTACCGGCACTACACGGGTAGCTACACGCCCCGGGGAAAGGCTCCGGCAGCTCCACCCCGGCTGGGACCTTTGGAGCCTTTTACTGCAGGGAGGAAAGTCTCCGGCAATGGAACACTACCGTGCTAATAACAAAAGTGTAGCCGTGAGAGGCACAACTTGGATGTGTAGAGCGCCATGTAGGCTACATATCCTGGGGGGTTCAGGTGTGTGAGTCACTACTCGCCCGAGTCGTCCCTCGCTGTCTACACTGCTGTTTGTACCCAGGCCAGCTGGGCGTGCAGCGGTACACACCGCTCTAAGTGGAGACACATCCTAAGTGGGAGGAGTGAGAAAAAGTGTCTTGTAAATTCCAGCTGCCTGCCTGTTCCCTGGAATGGAGCAGATGGTGGGAAGGGGACGGACCAGAGAGGTCAGCAGGGCTCTTCTAAATGCAGCCATGAATGGAAGGCACACTGCATGAGGCCGTGTGTGACAAAGCCCCAGCCTGGGACACGGGCACACAAATGATTCATGTTCTGGGCAGCCGTCCTGTGGTATAAATATACCCCGGGCCATGGTTCTTTGTTGCTGGTATGAGGATGTCAGCTGCCTCGGGGAAGGGATGCCAGCTCTGGTGGGTGGAAGGAGCTCTGGGACGCGAATGAAATGAAAGCCGTTCAGAAGCATGTTGGAAGAGGTGACGTGGTTGGGGAACAATAGCCCAGGTGGTTCTTAAGCTTCTAAGAAGGGCGTCCAAAAGAAATTGGTGAGTAAAACAAAAAGTGGTTAAAAGCTCCTTGCTTGCCTCGTGCCTGTCACCTGGCCTTTCCTCACCCGGACCCGATGTCGCGCCAGAAGCAGAAATGTGTCTCCTGGACAGTAGCGGCGCCAGCTCTTCCGGCGCCCTAGGCGGCGGAAGGTCCCGCCCCCGAAATGCCGCCCCCAACAGCGGCGGCGGAAGGTCCCGCCCCCAAATTTCAACGGCCGGCCGGGGCGCAGGCGCCCCCAAAATAGCAGCGCCCTAGGCAACCGCCTAGGGCGCCTAATGGGTTGCGCCGGCCCTGCTCCTGGAGCAGTTGTGGGGAGATTTGCAAAGACGCAAAGTACCAGCATTCAGTGGGAGTTGGGCACCTGCGGCCTGTGTGTACCTGTGACACTCTCCCCTCTTGAGGCGAAGGGGGCAGTGGGGTTTAGTGGTTAGAGCGGAGGAGCTAGGGGAGACTGGGAGGCTGGCCCAGTGGCTAGGGAGCTAGTGTGTGGTTTGGGAGACCTCCGTTCAATTCCCTGTTCCACCACAGGCGTCATCTGTGACTTGGGACTTCTCTGCCTCAGGCTCCCCAGCTGCACAGTGGGAAGAATAGCACTGCCCTGGGTTGCTGGGAGACTGACTGCATTAGAGATTGTGAGGCGCTCAGGCACAGGGGTCGTATCAGTACCGAAAAGAGCTTTGCTGCTGCTTTGTTTTGGCAAGTCACTTATCGCCTGATTCCTCCTGGGAGAAGGGGAGCTGGCTTGAGGGGGGCTTCTGACGGCCCTTTGACCATGGTGCCACGTGTGTAAAATGAGTGTGGTGATATTTCCTGGAGGAGGGGAGGGGCTGAGACCTTGTTAATTACTGTTTGCAGTGGGCTTGGAGCGCTGCAGATGCCAGGAGTTCAAAGCACGAATGGTCGTTATCGTTATAATGATATCATTGTGCTGGCACCATCCTGCCGCTCCGGGAGGGTGGAGCGCGGTGCATTCCCGCCACGGCTCCGATAATCCTGAGGGACACCCTGGCACGGACACTTCTCCTGCCCCGTCAGTGCCTCTTTGCTGTGCTGGGCATGCCTGCTCTGGTGCATGCCCACCTCTTCCCTTTCACCGTACTTTCCGAGGGGGCAGGGGACAAAGGAGACGCTGGGTATGGCTTGGAAGCAGAAAGGATCCGTTATTTCCTGCTTCTCTCTGGGTCAGCCGGGCCCTGCACAGCCATCCGCTCCACGGTGAGCTCAGATTGCCTCCCGGGAACCTGGCACTGCTGGGAGCCTCTTGAATTTCCACTGGTCCCCATGGCCGCTCTCCAGCTAAACGCTGCAGGAAGTGCCAGATCTGGCTAGTGTTGGGATCGGGAGGCTGCAGTGCAGGTTCTGACCTGCCCCGGCCTTCGCTGCCAGCTCCCAGCGCTGGGAACGGCTCTTGATCTGGGCTCTGCCGGGCTGCGGCGGCGAGGCGTTGCTCTGGCTTTCGGTTGTCACAACAACGTGCTGCGGCAGCTCCACGCCGGGGTCCGCTGAAGGATCCGTCCTGGCCCCGCTGGGATCTCGTTAGGGATTCCGTCGCACAGGCCTGACTCGGGGCGGGAGGCTTTTGGAATCTGAGTGCTCCTTGAAAAGCCTTTCTTCTCCACATTGTGACAAAATGCTAATTCCCTTCCTCGCCCGGCCCCTCCGGCACATAATGCAGGGAGGCAGCGTGGAGAAAATGCGTTTGCAATGGGCCGAATCCATGCAGAATGCTCCTGAATTCCAGACGAGCGTCGGACGGCAACGCCAGCTGCTTTCAGTACAAGTAGCCCTTTTAGTGTGTCTTCTCTTTAAATTCCCTTTCTGCTTCTAGAATGATGGCTTTGACATCCGAAATAGGATTAAATGGCTGGTGAACAGAAGGGCAGCGCCGATTCTGCATGTACACAAGTAAACCCGAAGAGATGAATAGTCGGGGAACATCAAATGTTGACTGTTTACATGGTGTGACCTGATTTCATTTCCTGTAATCGCATCACCAATACAGCATGAAATTGGAAAGATGTGGAAGCTATTAGAGACTGTCCCATGCCCACCCTCTTTCCCATACGCACTGGCTCTCTGTACAGTGAAAGCATCGAGTCTGTCTGGAAAAAGTCACTCTCTCTAATGTAATCAGAACCTCTTATTGTTAGAAACCAATCCCGGCTAACGAGCAACCACACGCCCCTGAAAGGCAGCTGCTTGGGGGGGGGGAGCGGAGCAGCAGGGCAAAGGGCATGGGGTCAAAGTCCTACCCTCATAAAAGTGCCACCTTAAGCTTAAAGGCTGCCGGCACGTGACCCAAGCGATCCAAACTCGTCGAATGATCCAGAGGCGAAGACCTGGGCTTTGTCGCACCGTCACTGGCAGGTTATGATAGTTTGGGACTATGGGACCTCTTGTTCAGGATCAGCGGGCAAGGAGGCCTTGCCCCTAGCGGCCTGGGGCCGACCAACCCTAGTTCCTGAGGAGGCACAGCTGAGGATCAGCTGATTCCCCTCTAACGGGCAGCAGGAAGCTGCAGAGACGGAAGATGCTCATGGGGACCAGTGTGCAAAGCTGGGGCCGGGGAGGAGACTCCAGGGGAGAGTGGGAAGCCAGACTCTCAGGGTGGAGGGTCTGTGCCCAGTGTGAGACGGGGGCGGAAGAGGCTTGAATTTAAGTTCATTTTATGGTAATAAAGCAGACCCCAGGAAGGCAGCAGTAGTATTGGACACACCCCTATTTGGAGTGTTTGAGGAACCAAGAGGGGAAACTGAGGCAGCAGGCGGCTTGCAGGGCTGCCATGTGGCGGCGCACGGGAGGTGGCTGACAGAGTGACAGTGAGTGTTTTAAAAAGAAAAGGAGGACGACACGGTCCATCGTGTAGCTATAAGGACCAGCCTCCCGTCCCGTGCGCTGTACGCAGGGTTTGACTCCAAGGCTTTCCATGGCCCAGCCTGATCTCTCCCATGTGACTAGAGGAGTAGCTATTCCCTCTCTGCCATGAGAAGAAGACTCGCCGGCATTCACCTGCAGCCCCTTGCGCGCATCGCCGGCACCCAGAGGGACCCAGCCTTCCCCCACGGCCCTGGGATTTCTAGCTCGCGGCTTCGATAAGAAACCTTCCAAGTCCCAGCCCGGATTCCGTTCGGAGTTGCTCCCGGGGTGGCGGTGCCCAGGGAGCGGAGAGCAGACCCCGGGCTGGTGTGCGTGGTCTGTGGGACTGGCATCAGGGTGAAGGTGGCAGGAGAGGCTGGAGAGCTCCGGGGTGTGTGTGTGTGTGTGTGTGTGTGTGTGTGACATGTCCTTGCTGAGCCTTCAGCAGTCCCTCCCCCCCACTCTATCCCCCCCCCCCGCCCCTGCCTCTCAGCTGCAACTGACCAGCCAGCTGTTCAGCAAGGCAGCAGCTTTACTAGTAGTGGAAACCTTCTCTTCTCCTTCCCGGCTAGCGGTGGCGAGGGCGAAATCTAGGGAAGCACCGGCTCACCGCTGGGGCGAAAACGGCGGCTGAGTGTGGGCCGGATCCTGCCCAGCTCCGAGGGCCAGATTCTCAAAGATGTTTAGGCTCCTAACACCCACATTTAAATATCTTTGTGGTGCTGGGCCTGAGAGCTGCCTAGGTTGCCCTGGGGGCTGCCAATTACATCCGTGGGCCCGGCTGGATCGCAGTGAAATTCCCGGGAACGGCAGAATCCCCAGCCTTGTGCCGACTGGCTGAGCCGCCGCGTTGCCTTGGATACTGGTTGGGGAACAAACACACCAAATAAAGGCCGCACAAACCCTCGGCTCTGACCTCCCCTCGCCCCTGGAGCGGCGAGCGGAGAAGGAGCCAAGGAGAAGGAGCTGCTTCGATTGGCAGGCACGTTCCAGGCGCCCGCTCCCCCAAAATGAAAGCTCCCGGGGGTCACGCTCTCAGGCCCTTTCTTTAACCTGCCGAAGGCAGCGGCAGGCTGGGATCCATTGAGCGTGACGGAGATTTAGCTGCCTGTACACTACAGGTAATTAAAGATTTACACAAAGCCCTGGCTGGCAGCCAGGTTGCCATCAGTCACTCGTTTATTTGGATTGTTTTCTCCTTCAGACACTACCGGCAAAGACGAATGTTACCTGCCTGGGGGAGGAACTGTGTTCCTCAGAGCCTGGGGTCTCGGGATCGATGTGCGTCTACACCAGTGTGGAGCAAGGGGGAGCTGTGCTGCGCTGCCCTGGGCACAACACGTGGCAGGACATTCCCCCTCCTCTCCGGTGCTGCTCCGGGCTGCCGGCTTCCAGGAGGGGTCTAGAATCAGACCCTCACTCCCACACACCTTTATTCTCCATCCTCTGGGCTCTGGCTTTCTAGCTACACTCCATAAGCCCAGGGCAAGCTGGAGTCTAGAGATTTTCACGCGGTGCGCCTGGGTCTGCCGACACCGTCTCAGAGCATTGGGGGCAGATCTGGGCAGGACCCTGGAGCGACAGCGCCTCCGGTCAGCCTGTACTAACACCGGGATACGTGAATTCGGTTGTGGGCCTTGATCCGTGAAGGACTCACCCAGGGCTCGATCCTGCGGGAGGCTGAGTGACACCCCCCTCCCACCATTGCTGGTTCATTGTGTTTAAGGTCAGAAGGGACCATCAGTTCATCTAGTCCGATCTCCTGTATAGCCCAGGGCATCCCCTGTCGCCCAGTTCCCTCTGCACTGAGCCCTACAAGTTGTGTATGGCTAAATCACCTCTTCCAGAAAGGCCTCCAGCCTCAATCTGGAGACAGCAAGACAGAGCGAATCCACCACTGGCCCTGATTTCAAAGTGAATGTGTCTGGCTTTAACATCCAATGGGTCCTTGTTCTCCCTGTCTCCACTGAAGAGCCCTTTAGGAGCCAGTATTTTCTCCCCACGAAGATACTGATACCGTGTAATCAGGTCACCTCTTGAACTCCTGTTTGAGAAGCTAATCAGATCAAGCGCTCTCAGCCTCTCCCTGAAAGGCTTTTTTTCATTTTCCAGCTCTTGAATCATTCTCTGTCCCCCTTCCAATTTATCAACTTCCTTTGTATGATGCAGGCGCTCGAATTGGCTGCGCTGTTCCACTATTGGTCTCCCAGTGCCCTGTACCGAGGGACAGTCACCTCCCCCAAGGATCTCATTAGCTTGTGTTCGCTTGTTCCTCCACGCTGACCCCCGGTTCCCTGCTCCCCGAGGCAGGATTGTGGAGATCCGTGGGAGCCGAGGGTGCTCCGTGCCTCACAGGTGCAGGCCTGTGGTGCACGCGGTGATTGTGCTCTGGTGGGAGGGGCGGCTCCTCGTGAGCTATGCCCAATCTCCTGTGCTGAGGAGACATGGGCACAAACTCCACCCCTCTGAGCAGTGCCTCCTAACGGGTCACGTTCCCCTCCACATGCCGTCCTGCTCAGCGGGGTGATCCCGATGGCGCTCTGCCCCTATCCTGATGGCACCCGGCCTCTCCTGTCTCAGTTTTCTAAGCAGCACTTGGTAATACCGATTCAGCTTGGGCACATCCGTGGCTGGCATCAGTCAGTGTGCCCAGGGCGATGCCACGCTGCTCACCCTGGGCCAGTTCCTCAGCTGTCATGTCACTGCTCCCGGGCGTCGCACAAGGGGGAAGGAGTCAGGGAATCCTTGGCTCTGCCTGGGCTGGGGATGGTCATGGAGAGCTCTTCCCGCAAAGCCTCTCTGGGGTCACCTTGTGCCTGGGGTGTGTCAGGTCGCGATGCACGAATGGAGCTACGCCATTGCAGACACTGCACCAGCGTTCTGGTGCATTTCACCTCGGCTCAGATCCAAGCTCAGGGGCGCTGGTATAAGTCGTGTTTGACACCAGCGTTGTGCCTGTTCACGAGAGAGTTGCACTGGTGCAGAGCTCCTCACGCAGACAGGCTCCAGCTTAAATAGACGAGCCATCGAGGAGGGGAGCCGACATGTCCTGCTGGGCAGCATCAGCACGGATGACACCATTTGAAATTCTCAGGCAGCGTGGCCTAGCGGACAGAGCACTCGCCTGGGAGTCAGGAGACCACAGTGCAAGTGGCTCTCCCTCTCCCTGGCTCTTTCTCCTCGCCCGTTTGGTCTGTTGGGGTTGTAAGCCCCCAGCACAATGGGACCAATGAGGTAATTCTGATTGTCATCAGCCTAACGACGACAGTGGTAAGAACTTTCTCCTCTGCTTGAGAAGACTGTTCCCAGCGACCGAGGGGGAATTGGGGTCGGCTCTCTCTGACGTCCACGTGGAACACCCCTCTCTGCGCGGGCAGCCCAGTCGTCGGTGGGGAAGGATCGACAGCCAGACGCAGTCGGTTACTGGTTGGCTCCGGGAGACGTCATCCCTGCGGTTGATCCTGTGTCTCGGGCTGTGTCTGTGCCGGTTGTTCACCCCTTTCATTTCTAAGGCTCTTGTGTAAGAGTGAGAACGGCTTATCTCGCAGGAGACACAGCTCCCAGGGCGCGGCGGTGGGAACATGGACACCCAGACGGCTCTCGGGGGTTGAGGAGGGTGTGTTATTCTGAAGATGTTTGTGTTCTCTCTCTGCTTAGGTGTCTGGGCATCAGACTGTGTGTGTGGCTGTGGGTTTTAGTGTTACCCCTTTGTGTGTGGGTGCCAGGGGTGAGCGTGTGTCTGTGTTTGGGTGGGCACTGGCACCAAGGGCTGGGTGGGTGTACCGGGCTGGGTGTGAGATCTTTTGGGCTGGCCCTGATGGCCGGGCCAGCGCTAACTACCTTTGCTGAGCTGCACACAGCCTCTCGCCTCTGCTAAGCAAACCCGGGTGGGGTGAGCCTTTCCCTACTCCAGGCTGGTCTGGATCTAACCGCGTCACGTCCCTGGGGATTGTTCTTACGCCCGCTGAGTATTAAATCATGGTTCCGTGTGCTGAAGTCTCCCCAGACCTCCTCACGAGCTCTTCCCAAGCAGACAGCGGGGCCTTGCTCCTGGGGAAAGAGGACCGGTCCCTCTTGGCTGTTTCCTCAGGGAGCCCCTCTCCCCAGCGGGAGTCTGGGCTTTGTTCCTTGTTAGTGACTGGCACCGCCAGTGATTTGGCTGCTGCTGCAGTGGATTTGGTGGCTAGCTCGCTGTGATACTGGTAGCCTAGCTGGGGACAGGGGATGTCTCCTGGGACTCCAGGGGTGGGACGTGGGATGCAGTGAGTGGGCAGGGCTGGGATTAGTGTGGCATGGGGCTAGCTGGGAACCCAAGGCCTGGAAAAGAGCATGTCCTAGATGTCTGTCTAGGGACCATGTTCGTTAGGGAGCTTCCATGCCCGGCTGTGCATGGGCCTGATCCTGAACGCTGCCGAGCCCTGCCTCTCCCATCAGTCACGGGGAGTTGCTAGCACTGAGTCTCTCCAGGATTTGGCCCAAGGTTTGCCCCCCAGGGGTCTGCTGCAGATCACCCGGCCCGTTGCGTGTCCTGTCGTGTGACGCCCCAGAGCAGGGAGCGCCGTGGAGCAGTGGGAAGGGGGCTGCTGGGATGGCCCCCAGGCAGCTGCTGACGTCTGTCTGTATCTCACCCTGCACAAGCTCCGTAAAGCCAGGGGCTCCCTCGGCATGGGCTGCCCAGCAGAGAGGATCCGATGGGGAGTCAGGTTTTCTGGCGGGGTGGCCTGCGACAGCCGGGGCTGGACTGGATGACCCCCGAGGCCCTTTCCAGCCCTGTGTCCTATGTTCTTATGACTCCTCGGGTTCGCCCAGGAGAGGAGCGTGTCTGAAATCAGACCCTCCTCTGTCCGTCCTGCGGGATTTGCTAAGGTCCCTGCTGCCTGTGTGGGGCCATCTGCACTAGGACTTCCTGCGGCCAAAGGAATTCCCGACCCCATCGACGCTGGGCTTGGCTCGCCGGTGAGGCTGGCTTCAGCGTGCCTCACCTCGGTGCTCCTCTCACCGCTGGGCAGCAAACAGCCGGGGCAATGTAGGAGCGCGCAGGTGAGCTGGGAGCAGCCATTAATCAGAAGGGAAGGGAGTTCTGCAGCTTGGAACATCCCCCCCACCCCCGTCTAATCCCGTCTGTCACGCTGGCTCTGTGCCGGATGAATGCCGGGCGTGATGGGAGAGGTGGCGTGGGTGACTCAGCAGCCGGCACATGCCGCTCTGAGTCAGCCCCGAGCCCCTGCTCCATCACAGCACGGCGTGAGCGGATGCTCTTGGTGGCATCTTGCACAGCGCGGGCAGAGCCCAGACCGGAGCGGGTGGGGTCATGGCAGGTCCCAGCGCTGGACTCTGGAGGAGGGGTGTTGTCCCAGCTGGTGCGTGCAGTGCAGAGGCTGAGCTCGCTACTGTCCCAGCAGCAGTCATGTTTGCCGTGGAAGCCTCTTGAAATGAGACGTCTATTAAGGCCAGATCCCTAGCTGCTGTGAATCAGTGCAGCTTCCCGGACGTCGATGGGTTGGCACTGATTTACGCCGGCCGAGGTTCTGGCTTCCTTATAGTATCAAGACGTGTCACTTATGGACTTGTCAGCCCTTCGCCCGAGCCAGGCTGGGACATATCTTGCAAACCCGCTGTTCTGCTTCCTTTGTCAAGTGGCTGATCTAAAGCCACGTGTGATGAGTTTTACCCAGAGCCTTTTCAAGCCAGCTGGTTGGGTCCCCCGCAAGCTTGTGTGACTCAGAGCAAAATATGAGTCTGTTGATCAGACTGTGCAAACTGTGAGCTGGATCAGGACTAGTAAAATCCCTCTCCCTTCCCCCCACGCTCAGGAGTCAGCGGGGCTGCGGGCCCACTGGGGACTTCACTGTGGCCAGTGGAATGTGCCCAGATTGTCCGGTGATGGGCAGCAGGATAAAACCCATAGATCAGAGGTCCCCAAACTGTGGGGCAGGCTGGAGGAACATTCGGGGGGCAGGGGGGCACGGTAGCGCCCGGGCCAGCCCCCATGGGGAGCAGGGAAGGAGCACCTCCCAGCTCTGCTCTAGTCCCGCCCCCAGCCGCCACGGCAACTGGCCCAGCCCTGGCCTTGGCCCCCGACTGGCCCGGCCGCGGCTCCACACCCAGCCCTGACCCCTGGCCGTGGCTTCGCTCCTGGTCCCAGGCCCGCCCCCAGCCGCGCCCCCCATGCCCCTCCCCTTGCCCAGGGCTGTGCGTACGATGTGTAGCGTTCTTCCCTAGCGTTTGCTCCCTGGCTTTCGCTCTGCGGGGGGCGTTGACAAGGAAAATAGAGCCTATTGCCCTGACCCCCCCCCGTTCCCGGCCAGAGCAGGAGCCCCTCCCCCATCAAATTGCCCTTGCCCTGCCATGTCCTGAGATAGACCTTGCTCCTCCACACACCTGTCTCCTGCGCTGGGACTCTTGTCTTGGCTGACAGGCACCGGGATTTTGTCATCCACATGAGGCGCTGAGGGTCTGACCCTGGGAGGAGCTGAGCACCTGCACTGACCGGCCTGAGCCCCCCAGCGTATGTCAGTGGAAATTGTGCCGTTGATCTCAGTGGGAGCAGGATTGGACCTTGCTAATTAGCTGTTCATTGGCTGAGGGTTAGTGGTGATGTTTCCCGGGCTGGACAGTCCTGGGGGGCAGTTCTCCCACCTGTGTTGTACAAGAGGTCAGACTGGGGGATCTAGGTCTCTTCTGGCTTTGGAATCGATGACTCTGTTACTCTTCCAGACATTTCTCGGCTGGGTGTCGTTGCCAGTGGGTGGGTGACCCGTGCAGGAGAATACTGGGGCTTTGGAGGCAGTGTGGCTTAGTGCAAAGAGCCCTGGACTGGGAACCAGGAGACCTGGGTTCTGTTCTTAGCTCTGTCATTGATGTGCTGGGTGGCGTTGGGCAAATCTCCTCTCTCCCTGGGCCTGTGAGTCCCCCTCTCTCACACTGGGATTGTAGCGCTGGGGTCAGACGACCCGGCGTGGGGGGACATAGTGCGTTCATATACTGTACTCCCCTTCCTTTGTAAGTTGCATTGAGCTCTCTGGATGCAAAGCGCTGGGGGCCGTGCTGGGCTCAGGTCAGCCCCGCGGGCTACCGTGTGCTTCCCTCCGTGGTCAGAGAGCATCATTGGCTTCGCAGCCAGAGCTCTGCTGCTTTCAACAAAGGGTGCGGGGGTCTCCTGGAGTACTCGGGCTCATCTACGCTACAAAACTGGGTCGACTTAAGTTAGGTCGACCAATTAAGTCAGCTGTTGGTGTCCACACTACCCTCCTTCTGCTGGGGGTGCGTGTCCTCACCAGGAGCGCTTGCAGCGACTGAAGTGAGGCATTGTGGGGCACTGACTGCTGGAGTGTGGGGCACTGACAGCCCCGTGGGGCTTACAGCTGGAGCCCCCCACCTGCCCCAGGTCTGGGAGCCGGAGCCCAAATGTGAAATAATAGCAGCCATGAAACGGACGAGAATGTCAGTTTCACTGCTGGTAGGCTCCCTGCTCCCTCCGCCCTGGGGGGTGGGGGCTGCGAGCCCCGCGCCGGGCTGACAGGCAATGTAAGCGTCGCCCCAACGACATTGACCTGAGCCCTCCGCCTCTCGCGGAGGTGGAGTTACGAAGTCGATGTAGTGGGTGGGTTAGGTCGGCGGGAGCACGGCTGTAGTGTAGACCAGTACCGAGAAAAAAAGGGGTTGGAATGTGGGGGGGAGGGAGCAGGGAGAGCTGGGGGGAAGATTGGGGGAGGCCCAGGGGAGCAGGGTTGGGTGTGAGATCTTTTGGGCTGGCCCTGATGGCCGGGCCAGCGCTAACTACCTTTGCTGAGCTGCAAACAGCCTCTCGCCTCTGCTAAGCAAACCCGGGTGGGGTGAGCCCTTCCCTACTCCAGGCTGGTCTGGATCTAACCGCGTCACGTCCCTGGGGATTGTTCCTTACGCCCGCTGAGTATTAAATCATGGTTCCGTGTGCTGAAGTCTCCCCAGACCTCCTCACGAGCTCTTCCCAAGCAGACAGCGGGGCCTTGCTCCTGGGGAAAGAAGACCGGTCCCTCTTGGCTGTTTCCTCAGGGAGCCCCTCTCCCCAGCGGGAGTCTGGGCTTTGTTCCTTGTTAGTGACTGGCANAGACCGGTCCCTCTTGGCTGTTTCCTCAGGGAGCCCCTCTCCCCAGCGGGAGTCTGGGCTTTGTTCCTTGTTAGTGACTGGCACCGCCAGTGATTTGGCTGCTGCTGCAGTGGACTCCCTGCAGAGCCCGTCCTGGCTTCACCTTCCCCCTAATTGTGCCTCACTCCTGCTCCGCTCTCTGGGTGGCCTCTCTACCTGGCTCCTGACATTGCCTGGCTCTGTCTCAGGCTCCCAGCAACTCGGGGAGCCCCTGCCTGGTTCTGGCTACAGCATCCCTGGCTCCCTCTGTGCCAACCGGCCGCTCCCCACCCTGGCCTGGCACCAGCTGGCTTGGGGGACACCCTGAAGCCCTGGAGGGAAAGAAGCCGATGGGCCTGGGGCCAGGAGAAGTACCAGAACGATGTTCCAGCTCCTAGAAGTGCCGAGAGGACATTCTGGCATGATTGAAACACGGCTCCCCTATCATTTCCCTCCCCTCCCCCCGCTGCCGCATTTGCAGCATGAAATAGGATTATCGCATTTGCCAGCTAATTCCATTTAATGAGAGTCCAGACATCAGGTGTTTTTAAAGACATCCTTTTTTTCCCTCCTCTCCCTGTTCTAAATGATTTGTGTAAATTGCTCTCAGGAGCTAACAAATAGAAGCCCTGTTTATATGGAGCCGGAGCGTTGCACAGTACGTCTCATTTGAGTTTTATTTAGTTTTGTGTTTTGCTAATAATGGGTGATAAGATGCTGTCCTCAGCACTATGGTCCTCGGAGCGACTGCAAAGGGGCCAGGGAACGGCGCGAACTGCTGAGCGAATGTTTCCAGCTTTCGGGC
This sequence comes from Platysternon megacephalum, assembly GCA_003942145.1. Taxonomy (NCBI): domain Eukaryota; kingdom Metazoa; phylum Chordata; order Testudines; family Platysternidae; genus Platysternon; species Platysternon megacephalum. The sequence goes on along the minus strand of QXTE01000327.1, from coordinate 842,902 downwards.
CTCCTGGCAAAGGCCAATTTTAGCACTGGCCTAAGCTAGCTCACAGAGCCCAAAGATGGGTGTGTTGCCTCTCGAAAAGCAGGGAATTGGTGCTCCCGAAGCACTGGGCTTTTCAGTAGGGCTGTCGTGCCGGTTAGACGAGCAAAGGTGTTTGCAGAATGTGCCGACGCTGATGGCAGAGAAGGTTCGTGTGTTATCTGACGCACGTAGCGGGTAGGTTCTGGGTACTCGGCTGGTTCCGCTCCCTGTCGGAAGGACTGTATAAAATTCCCAGGTTCCCAGGCCGGAAGGGAGCGTTGTGAGCGTGTGGTCGAACCGCCTGCATGGCACAATTCCTGGAGCAGATGGTTTTGGTATTCCCCATTGTAGGGAACCGGCTCACCCCGTAACCTTCTCTTTGTTAAGCGAAATAGCTCGAGCGCCCTGCGTCTGTCACTGAGGCACATTCTCCAGAAATTAGTATTTCCTTCTCGCACCCTTTCCGCCCACTCCCGCCCGCAGCCCGGCTTCGCATCAGGCCAGCAGGAGCCATGCAAGTGTCTTCAGGGGCGTTCGGAGCAGAATGCCGGTTGGTTCTGGCTCTCCCTTGCCGAGGGCTGGACTGTGAGGAACATACAGGGGTTTCTCCATTGAGGCTGCTGGACTCAGGCAGAACCTGTGGCTCCCGTGGGGGCTAGGGCTGCCTCGAGTTGCCCCGCAGGGTCTCCCTAAGACTGGCCTGGACTCAGCGGTTGTGGAATGGGCTGCTGACCCTGCTGTGCTCCTGCGATCTCCCTGCTCTGCTGTTTCTCTTCTCTGGGGATTCTGCTCCGAGCTCCCTCCAGCCAGCCCTCGCTACATAGCGTGTGCTGCCTTCCATTTCTAACCCTGCGGTGCATTCAGCCGCAGCTTCCCTCAATCCTCCATCAGGGAAGGACACAAAAGACCGGTAGATGGTGGACGTGGGAACCATTGTTCCGAATGTGTGATTGTATGATCGCTTTCCTAAATAACTCTAGCAGCTCTCTGGCCAAGCAGACCTTAGTAACCCCATTTGACAGGTGGGGAAACTGAGGCAAGAGGGGTGATTTGCCCAAGGTCCTACAGTGGGAGTCAGGATCAGAGCTGGGGTTAGAACCCAGGTGCTTCTAGCCTGCTGGGCCGGGCATATGGCCTGTTGGCTGGCTGGATGCAGCATAGGTTGTGTTTCCAGTTTTCTCTGCAGAGCCTCTCCTGTCAAGGCATTTCCTGGAACGTTATGTTTACCCCCAGGCTGTCCTGCCCTAGGCTACGTTCTCAAGGCGCCCTGGAGATCCCTTTAGCCCAAGGAATCTGGCTTGAAATTTACCAAGATGCAGCCAGGGCTCTGCCTCTCTCCAGCGTGTCCATGCAGATCTCATCCCCTCCACTGGCACTGCTGCAGGCTCAGGGTTTGCAAACAGCACCTGCCTGGGGCTCCGGGACTGCACCCAGCACTAGCCAGCGCCCAGTTTGCAGAGGCAGCGGCTCTGGCCTTTCGCAGCCCGGGAGCTCTGGGGTATGTGAGGATGATAACGAGGCCAGACGTGGGGGTGCGATGCTGGCGGCTCCAGGCAGCCTCATGCAGGGGACAGCTGTTTGCTGCCTTAACTGTAATCTGTAGCGCTGGGTCTCTAGCTGTCTCCCCTGGCTGTGTTCCCCATCATCAGCCGTTCCTTCGGAAAGCAGCAGGGAATCGCTTTGCAGACATGATTGCATTAGCCCTGCATAACCAAATCAAAGGTCTGGTCTCCACTGTCTGGGGCAGATGCAGCCCGGCCGCCCGTGTCCACAGTGTCGCCGCATTCCAGACATTTGTTCTCTTCCGCTTTCCCTTCTCTGTCACGCGCCGGAGTCGCAGATGAGGTGGAGCGATTGGAGCCGGGCGGGTGTGCCCAGTTCAGGACCAGTATTGGCAGGCCAGTTTATCCCTGCTTCCCCTCGCTTCACTGGAGGTGCAAAATCCCCTTTCTTGCTAAAGGGGCACAAAGGGGCCATCCGCTCGGCCCTGTCACCGAGCATGGTAGCCGGCCCCAGGAGGTGGAGCGGGGTCAGTCGTGGGCTGGACACATCCTATTCTTGGGGGGCAGCGTGTGTGTGAAGCTGCTTTGTGACAATCTGCTTGCCAGTCTCGGGCCCCAGGGCTGCAATGAGATCCACAGGGCAGAGCCTCGTTGATTTCAGAGAGCTCCATGCGGGTGCAGCCGTCGGCCCAGGCAGATCCGATTGCAGGATCAGGGCCTCCATTGGGCAGAGCAGAGCCACAAGGTCGGGATTTTCCAAGCTCCTAAGGGAGTTGGGTGTCCAACTCCCGATTGGATTCCAAGGGCAGCTAAACCCCTATGATGCCTTTGACCGTCCTGAACCCCTTGGTACTCAGATTACAGGACGCTGGTTTGAATCAGAGCATCAGTCCCCAGCCGGTTCTTACTTCTCATGCCCCAAAGGCGCCCGCCATCCCCCTCCTCTGCAGGAACCTCTGACTGCTGCGCATGCTGCCATGGGCTGCGTCCCGTGCTGAGTGCAGTCTTGTGGCTTTATGGGCAATCACACCTCGACTCTCATGAGCCTACCAGGGCTAGATGGCGATGGCTGCTCCAAACCAGCCAACTCTGAGGGTTAGTGACTTGGTTTGCCCTGTTGCCAATTTTGTTCCTGCCCCTGCTCTTTAACCTGCCGGGACAGCCCTTCGTGAGCCCCCTGCAGGGATTGAACCCACGGCCTCTAGGTCTAAAAGCAGGTGTTTCTACAGCTAAAGGAACCGCTTCATTAGGGCACATTCAGAGACTTCTATGCTAGGAGAGACCCTCGTGATCATCTCGTCTGAATCTCCTGCACATCGCAGGCCACAGAACCTCCCCCACCCACTCCTGTGACAGACCCCGAACCCCTGGCTGAGTCGCTGACATCCTCAAGTTGTGATTTAAAGATTTCAAGTGACAGAGAATCCCCCATATACTGTAGTTCAGCGGTTCTCAATCGTTTGTACTGGTGACCCCTTTCACATAGCAAGCCTCTGTGTGCGACCCCCCCTTATACATTTAAAACACTTTTAAACATATTTAACACCATTATAAATGCTGGAGGCAAAGCCCCCAAACCCCACCTCCGACTCAGCTCGCGACCCCCCCATGTAATAACCTTGCGACCCCTTGTGGGGTCCCGACCCCCAGTTTGAGAACCCCAGCTCTAGTTCAATCCAGCAAGTGACCCATGCCCCAGGCTACAGAGGGAGGTGAAACCCCCAGGGTCTCTGCCAATCTGACCAGGGGGGAAACTTCTCAGACCCCAAATCTGGTGACCAGTTAGACCCTGAGCATGTGGGCGAGACCCACCAGCCAGACGCCCGGGAAAGAATTCTCTGGAGTAGCTCAGAGCCCTCCCCACCTAGTGTCCCGTCTCCGGCTGCTGGGGAGATTTACTAAGTGCAAAGGCAGCAGCAGCCTCCTGAACCGCTGGGTGTGGTTTGGACAAAGGGCAAAGGGCCGCCCTACGCTAGTGTGGTTACTTGTTCCTCCCAGTGGCCTGCCACCCGCCCTCCCCTCTGGGTACTTGCAGAAGACTGGCAAGGGCTGGCTACATTTTCATGGCACGGTCCTTTTCTGGGCCGTGAAATGCAGCCTTCTTCCAAGGAGCTGTCCTAGGTGCTTGAAATGCAGCCCTCACTCTCAGCCCCGTGGCCGGGAAGTCGCTGGCCCCATGCCTAGGCCTCGGCTTCCCCTCGCCGTTCAGTCTCAGAAGTCAGCACAGAGGGTGGGAGCTGCCCCTTTCGGCCCTCCGCTCCCCACGTGTTTCGTGGCCGGGCTCGCTCTCCCGGCGGCGCTGGCCCGCGAATGCTGGAGCCCAGGCTGTGATGACGGAGGTGCGTTGGCCTGGATCAAGCTGTGCTTGAGAGCGGAGTGACGCCCGGGTCGGAGACGCTGTGTCAGGGAGGCGTGTTTGCAGCCTGGCAAGGAGGCTGGGGTTTGCTAAAGGTCTGATGGGAGTTGGGCACTCGGATCCCGTTGATTCAGGCACTCTGCTCCCTTGGAAAATCCCAGCTGAGACGCTCAGGGAAATCCGAGTGGCTTTGTAGATGGAATGATACCATGTAACGCTGGCCCCTGTTCAGCTGTCATTGACTAGGGGCCTAGGTCCACGGGGTGATAGGACGTCGTCCGCCCACAGCCAAAGGGAACAGTGTGGTGTGAAAGGGGGACAAAAAGCCCCCATGTGTCACGGAGCAGATGGGCCTGATTCTCCTCTCCCCTGCGCTGGTTTTACCCCAGCCCTGCTCCATGGACTTCAGGGATCACTCCTCACTGAGCCCAGTAGCGAGAGGAGGAGAAGTCCCAGAGCTGAAAGCCTGTTAAATAGAGTGGGACAAATTCTGCGCTTACCCGTGCTGGTGTCAGTGTGAAGCAACTCTGCTAAGCTTTGTGGCGGAGCCAGGTCTGTCTCAGGACGTGGCAGGGAGTAGGCGTAGGCAGTGCGGTGTAATGGCTAGGACTCTGCCCTGGGAGGTAGGACGCCTGGGTTCTAGCCTTCACTCTGCCACTGATGCGTTGTGTGTCCTTGGACATGTCACTTCTCCTCCAGGATCTGACCGTGTGTCTGTGCAGCGCCTGGCACAGTGGGGCCCTGATCTTGGTGAGTGTTCCCACAATAATGCACTGTACCAGTGTAGGATCTGGGGCCTGGATTCACTCACCCTGGCGTGACTCCGCTGATGGGAGACCAGAAGCCAGCACCTCCCTTACTCCCTCAATACTCACCCATAAGCCTCTTGAACCCCCAGCTCCGGCGCTGCAGGGCTGTGGCTCGGGCAGCTCGGCCGGGTCCCTGTTCTCCTCGGAGCAGGAGCAATTAGAAACGCCACAATCCCAACCAAAGGGCTCGTGTGCTTTATTAGCAGGGCTGGCCGGGATTATTGCACGCCGGGGCTGGAAGGAACAAACTGAGGTGGGCTGTCAAAGGCAATTACGTGTCCCGTCGCTCTGCAAGGCGAACGATGTACGGCGAGGCGCTAATGGAATAAGCGGAGGGAGGCATGTATTCCGCGGGCCCGGATCATCCCCACGCGCTGCCTCGTACCCGCGCGGCGTTAGCCTGGCTCACGGGACGGGATCTGACAGCGGGAGCACTTAGTGCGTGGCAGGCAGAGCTCTTCCGGCCGTTCTGAGCTGCTGTGTCGCTCAGGCCAAAGGACGTCCCCAGCCAGCCCGTTCCAAGCAGTCATGTGCTCCCCCACTCCCCCTTTTCCCTACCCACCCTTTCTGGCCAGTGCAAATGAACCATCATCTGTCCGAAGTGTCTGTGCAAGCCCTGCACGAGGCGATCTTCACCCCGGCGCTCAGGGCCAGCGTAGGGGACCATGGAAACACCTTTGCACTGGCTCCGAGCCCCTCTAGCAGCCTGGCTCCGTTGCTGTGATGTTGTCTGGAGCTCCCCAGTTGGTGTCTGCCCCCGTGACCCCTCTTTAAAGAAGTTTCCCAGCACAGAACGGGCTAATGCAGGCCTGGGCAGGGTGGCTGTTCCCCTGAAGTGTCCAGTGGGTGCCGGGGAGGTGATCGGGGAAGGGGTAATGCCCCCGAGGGGTGTGATCCATGCCTTGGTCACAGCGACGGTTCCCTGCCTGCGGGGGTGTTGTGAGGATACATCCATCACGCTTCTAAAGGGCTGTGGCAAGGGGCTGGCGGGGCATTGCTGAAAGCGTCTCGCGGCCTGGTTGAGAATCAGAGACATGTAGGACTGGATGGGATCTCAGTAGGTCACCCGCTGGCTTTACTCTGCCAACACTCGGCATTGTGTAGATATGGAAGAGGAGCGTTGTCCTCGTTAATTGCAGCTGTGTGAGAGCAGGGCGGCTGTGATCACGCAGGTAACCCCGGCACCTTTCTGCAGCATTGAGTGCTGAACCGAGCTCTGGTCTGGTGGGCGTCCGGAGACCTGGCCCTGCTCCTGACTCTGCCCCCAGCTGGCCGCATGATCTAGGCCACGCCGTTCCGCTTTCTCTGGACATCTTGCCGGGGTCTCACCCGGGGCTGGTCCTGCTTTAAACCAGTGCAAATGAGAGGAGACCCAGCCCGTCCCCCCGTTCTGTCAGATGGGGGTGACAGTGACAGAGCCTGCTTTGTGCAGCTTTGAGATCTGCCGTCGGGGTGGGTAACAGTGCTAGGGCTGCGGACAGGTAGTGGAGAATGGGGGGCAGTCTGGCCTGGACCAGGACTCAGGAGATATGAGTTCTATGCCTGGCTGGGTGACCTGGGGCAAGTCACGTCCCCTCTCAGTGCCTCAGTTTCCGCATTTGTACAATGGGGCCACTATGATAGCGACCTCCCCTGCGAAGCACTCGGAGGTGCCCTGGCGGGAAGCGCTGGCTTGCGCTGGGGAACACACGCGCTGCCGTCAGCGGAACAAAGTCCTTTGCTAGGGCCCGTCTCGGCTGCAGTCAGGAGATGTGATTTGCAGACACTCCCAGCCAGCTTTGGTCGCTCCCTCGGCCATTCGCTTCATACCTGGGGCTGAACTGTGCTTGGGTTGCCGAGGCTGAAGCCCTGTTGGAGGCCAGGGGATTGGTCCCAGGTAAACGAAAGCAGAAGTGAGTCCGGTCTGCATCCTCTCGCTGATCTCCCGCCAGCTGTCTGATCCGCCGGCTCCGTCTGCTCCCGATGCACTTTCCCCCGCCGGGACTTGATGTCACCTGAGCATCCTCTTAATTATTTATGTGGCTGGGAAACACGGCGGCTCTCAAAGTGCTGCCAATGCAGAGCCGGTGGGTTCCCCTTTCAATCCTCGACTGGGCATGTGGAAAGCAGCAAGGGCTGCGGCCGACAATCAGTCACCTGGGTCTCAGCAAACATTTAACTCCCGGTAACTGCAGAACTGAAACTCTCCGGTGGGGCGTTTGGCGCATCAGGGGAGGTTGCTGATCCCTTTGTGCTGGTGCCGTCCCGCTGGCTGTGGAGATCCTGTCGTTCCCACCTCCCTCGTTGGGTCTTATTGCTGGACGCCGGAGGCTCCGGTCTGGACTGGGGGCGCGGTCGGAGCAGCCATTCGGAGAGGTGACCGGGCGAGGAGGTGCCAGGCAAGGGGTCCAGCTGGGGTCCAGGTGTCGGCCCTGGGAGGTCGCTTTGTCGCCTCTGGGCTCGGTGACTGCTGGAGTCAGGAGCATTTTGTGGGCTCTGGGACTTCTCCATAAGGGGAAACCTGCCCCAGCACAGTGTGAAACAGGGCAGGTCAGTGGCCTGGCCCGGGAGGGGCGGTCTGGAGAGACCCGCTGAGATGAATTCCCAGGCCACTGAGTCCAGAGCCTTTCTCTCCTGCACACGGCTGAGCGATGCTAGGGAATGCTGCCCCAGGGCACCAGCCGAGCCAGCTTCCTGAAGGGAGGGAAGACGAGCAATCGTCCGGCTTCTGGTGGTCAGCCTTGTGGAGGTGTGGGGAGAGGATTCCCCCTGACTGCCTGATACATGATACATGGCAGTATACAGGTGGCCCAGTGCATCTTTATGGCTGCTTGCCTTCCTCTCAAGCATCGGGGTCTGGCTGCCCGAGTTCGCTGGGTGCTGTGCGTTGGTTAGTCTGACGGCCGGCATAACTCCACGGGATCAGCATCAGCGCGAGAGAATGCAGCCCCCTGTTCCCGGACTGGGACAATGCGTCGTCGTCGTTTATATTCCAGCAGAGTTGAGAGACCCCGACTGAGATCAGGGTCCCGTTGCGCCGGGCGCTGCACAGACACACAGCGAGAGACGGTCCCTGCCCCAGAGACCTCTCACCGTCGGATGCAGGGTAGGCGGGGAAGTGACTCGCCTAAGGGGAGCGGGTCAGCGGGGGAGCCAGGGATAGAACCCAGGTGTCCTGAGTCCCAGTCTAATGCACCACACTGCCTGCTTGTGGGAGTGCCGCAATGTGGCACTCGTGTTCACTGACTTACAGCAAAGGTCCCGCGGCCTCATCTGCGCTAGGGATCAGCCCCTGCTTCAGCAGCTGCTGTAGATGCTTCTGTGCAAGTGCTGAATGCGAGGCTGGAAGGAAGGAGGGTGCAATGGTTAAGGCTGCAGCCTAGGACATGGGAAACTGTGTTCAATTCCCGGCACACACACACACACACACACACACACACACACACACACACACACACACACACACACACTCNGTTAAGTTGAGCTGCTGCAAACCAGCGCTTTCCTTTCCCCGTGGCTAGCTCCCACCCATAGACAAGGCCTGGTGCTGTCGAGTCTGGCATGGGCGCAGTTTACAAGCCCAGCGAAAGATTCTCTCGCTCTGTAAGAAGTGTCAGACTGGGTCAGTTCCATTCCAGTGGCCAGCACCAAAGGAAAGTGGAAGAACCTCCTAGCAGGTAGGTGGGGGATAATTCCCCCCTGTCGCCCCCCACACACGATCTCATCCTGATCTCTAATAGCTAGAGTCTAGCTGAAGTCCAGTTTTCCTCCACGGGGTTGCAGAGAGTTCTCCCGGATCGACACCAGCCGGGGACAAGGCCCAGACCCAAAGCGCTGCCCCGCACAGGGCACTCGCTGTCAACGTGCCGTTTAAATGAGTAAAGGCCGGGTGGGGGGAATCAGAAATGCGAACACCTCGCAGTCAGGATCACCAGCTCATCCGGAAGCGCCGCCTGCCCTGCCGGCATCTGCTGGGGAATAGCCCGAGCTGCGGAGCAAGGGTTTGTTATCTGTTTGCAGCCTCATTTTGAATGCAGCCCCGGCGATTCATTTCCACAAGTTGGTGGAAGGTAATTTTACAGTTGTACCAATTATTCACTTAATTGAGTTCCAATTAAATCAGAGCGGAGATGGAGGTTTTTCAGCACATCAAAGGGAACAGTACACCATGTTGTCTTTTGTCTCATTTAAAATAATTTTACTCCCAGTTGTTAAGAGGCATTTTTGAGTTTTCCACAAGGGCCCTTGCTTATTTTTTCGCTCTTGTCTACGGTTTTTTTTTCCACGGGTTTATTTAACAATCTCTCTTAGGCCTGGGAAGAGGAATTCAGAAAGTCAAAACAGCCTGCTGCTGAGCTGTGTAAATGGATGGTTTTTGGTACGTATAAGGCATACGACTAGCTATTATGGGGCCACATTTTCAGAAGAGCTTGGGGCCGGATTCGGCAGGGCTCTGCGCCCACAGACGAGGCTGTTTTTTCCCCAAGAGTTCAGTTTCTGTAGCATCCAAGTGGTGCAAACCCCTGTTTGGAAGCTCTGATGTTGGTTTAAACTGGGCTTTTTCTATTGGGTTAAGCTAAACTGAAAGAAAAGCATCAATACTGGGGTTTGCACCAGTTTAACTAAACCGGATTGAAACCGATTTAAGTTAAACTCGAGCTGCTTACTGGTGTAGACAAGACTGGAGTTGGGAGGGCAGCATTCTGGTGTGAGTACTGTCACAGATCTGTCGGGAGAACTGCGCCAGGCCTCCTCAACAGAGCTGGTGAGCTTCCTTGGCATGGTCTCCAACATCGGGCGTGCTTGAGAAACAGCAGTTCAACACCTCGTTCCCCGCACGTGACAGGCATCAGTCGTGGTGCTTCGTGCATGACCGGGAGGCGCTCAGATACTCCAGCGATGAGCGCCGACGCGGTTAGAGAAATCCCACGCTCAGAGTGCTGGCGGGGGTCATCTCCTCGCCGGCTGCAAATCCCCGTAGCTCCCTGGAAGTCAAAGCTTCTCCAGGGCTTCCAGCGACCTTGGCCTGCGGTGGGCGGGGCTCTGTTATGTTCCCATGGACGTGGGCCTTGACTCAGAGGGGGCGTCCGCCTTCGTGAGGTCCATCGCTTTGTTGAGGGAATACGGGACGTGCAAAGAGCGAGCAGATGCATCCTTGGTTTCCGTTGTTGGCTCGTCAGCAGCACCGTTGGTTGCTTTCTAGCTTGGCAGTAGTTCCTGGTGCTGGTATGCTTGGTGCTGGCAGCTTTCCCGAAGGATAGGGCTTGTCCCCGAGATGCACCCTTTTGTGGCCGACGCTTTGGGGAGGGGGAACGGGAGAGCGTCAGCCCTGGAAGCCAGGCGCTGACTCCGCCCTGCGAGCGCGCGCTCACCTTAGCCTCACAAGCGGCGGCTCGCCTAGTGAAAGGGACAGCAAGTTCCTCGGAGGTGAGAGCGAGGTTTTTCCCATGCGCAAGAGCGTCGTGCTGGCAATGGCGGGGTTCCGGGGAGGAGCGGTGTGTGCCTCGGATCAGGCAGGGGAAAACGGGGCTCGGGGCAGAGGAAAGCCGAGAGAGTTAGGGGCTCCCCTGTCTCACGAGTGCCTGCGTGCAGAGTGAAGGAGAGCCGGAAAACAATGGAGCTGGGAGCTTGGCACCATGTATTTTGCAGGAATAACAGCAGCAGCAGCAGCAGGCTGGAATCTGCTCCCCACTCCAGTTTACACCCGTGGAACTCCATGGACTTCAGTGTGGTTACTCCTGATTTACACCGGGATCCTGGGGGGCGGGGATCCGGCCCCAGAGCTGTGACGGCTTTCAGGACTCTGCCATGGAGCTGACGAGGGGACAGCCAGGCTGCGGGGGATGCAGGTATATTTAGGCCTAGGAGGGACGTCCCTCGTTTGTGGGGGGGGGGTGAGGACAGGACCCCAGCGCGTGTAATTACTGACTAACGAGGCTGTCCCAAAGTAGCCAGCGGGGAAGCAGCCAGCACAGGAAGATTCCCAGCCCTACGGTTCTGCTTTCACCCAGGCTTTGGGCGCTCCGGGGGGGGTGGGTTCGAGTCCGGCTCCGATCTGCCCCCTAGAGAGGGAGCCGTCTGTAACAAAAGCCTGTGTCTGCATGTTCCGGAGAGTGGATCCGGAGCCGGGCGTTGTGGCTGCAGATCGTAATGGGCTGAAGCAAAACCCCGGGTTCAGCCCCCCCCGGATGTCACCGTGTGGATCTGGAGCTGANGCTGCTGTAGATGCTTCTGTGCAAGTGCTGAATGCGAGGCTGGAAGGAAGGAGGGTGCAGTGGTTAAGGCTGCAGCCTAGGACATGGGAAACTGTTCAATTCCCGGCTCCCTCACACACACACACACACACACACACACACACACACACTCTGCATGACTTGAGCAAGTCACTTTGTTCTCTGTGCCTCAGTTTCCCCTCTGTGTAATAGGGGTATTACGGGTCCAGCTAAGTACTTGTTTTAGACAAGGGGAGCTGTGGCTGGGACTGCTTGAGTGAAGCTGGTTCCAAGCAGGGCGTTAAGTTGAGCTGCTGCAAACCAGCGCTTTCCTTTCCCCGTGGCTAGCTCCCACCCATAGACAAGGCCTGGTGCTGTCGAGTCTGGCATGGGCGCAGTTTACAAGCCCAGCGAAAGATTCTCTCGCTCTGTAAGAAGTGTCAGACTGGGTCAGTTCCATTCCAGTGGCCAGCACCAAAGGAAAGTGGAAGAACCTCCTAGCAGGTAGGTGGGGGATAATTCCCCCCTGTCGCCCCCCCCACACGATCTCATCCTGATCTCTAATAGCTAGAGTCTAGCTGAAGTCCAGTTTTCCTCCACGGGGTTGCAGAGAGTTCTCCTGGATCGACACCAGCCGGGGACAAGGCCCAGACCCAAAGCGCTGCCCCGCACAGGGCACTCGCTGTCAACGTGCCGTTTAAATGAGTAAAGGCCGGGTGGGGGGAATCAGAAATGCGAACACCTCGCAGCCAGGATCACCAGCTCATCCGGAAGCGCCGCCTGCCCTGCCGGCATCTGCTGGGGAATAGCCCGAGCTGCGGAGCAAGGGTTTGTTATCTGTTTGCAGCCTCATTTTGAATGCAGCCCCGGCGATTCATTTCCACAAGTTGGTGGAAGGTAATTTTACAGTTGTACCAATTATTCACTTAATTGAGTTCCAATTAAATCAGAGCGGAGATGGAGGTTTTTCAGCACATCAAAGGGAACAGTACACCATGTTGTCTTTTGTCTCATTTAAAATAATTTTACTCCCAGTTGTTAAGAGGCATTTTTGAGTTTTCCACAAGGGCCCTTGCTTATTTTTTCGCTCTTGTCTACGGTTTTTTTTTCCACGGGTTTATTTAACAATCTCTCTTAGGCCTGGGAAGAGGAATTCAGAAAGTCAAAACAGCCTGCTGCTGAGCTGTGTAAATGGATGGTTTTTGGTACGTATAAGGCATACGACTAGCTATTATGGGGCCACATTTTCAGAAGAGCTTGGGGCCGGATTCGGCAGGGCTCTGCGCCCACAGACGAGGCTGTTTTTTCCCCAAGAGTTCAGTTTTTGTAACATCCAAGTGGTGCAAACCCCTGTTTGGAAGCTCTGATGTTGGTTTAAACTGGGCTTTTTCTATTGGGTTAAGCTAAACTGAAAGAAAAGCATCAATACTGGGGTTTGCACCAGTTTAACTAAACCGGATTGAAACCGATTTAAGTTAAACTCGAGCTGCTTACTGGTGTAGACAAGACTGGAGTTGGGAGGGCAGCATTCTGGTGTGAGTACTGTCACAGATCTGTCGGGAGAACTGCGCCAGGCCTCCTCAACAGAGCTGGTGAGCTTCCTTGGCATGGTCTCCAACATCGGGCGTGCTTGAGAAACAGCAGTTCAACACCTCGTTCCCCGCACGTGACAGGCATCATTCGTGGTGCTTCGTGCGGGAGGCGCTCAGATACTCCAGCGATGAGCGCCGACGCGGTTAGAGAAATCCCACGCTCAGAGTGCTGGCGGGGGTCATCTCCTCGCCGGCTGCAAATCCCCATAGCTCCCTGGAAGTCAAAGAGCTTCTCCAGGGCAGCGACCTTGGCCTGCGGTGGGCGGGGCTCTGTTATGTTCCCATGGACGTGGTCCTTGACTCAGAGGGGGCGTCCGCCTTCGTGAGGTCCATCGCTTTGTTGAGGGAATACGGGACGTGCAAAGAGCGGGCAGATGCATCCTTGGTTTCCGTTGTTGGCTCGTCAGCAGCACCGTTGGTTGCTTTCTAGCTTGGCAGTAGTTCCTGGTGCTGGTATGCTTGGTGCTGGCAGCTTTCCCGAAGGATAGGGCTTGTCCCCGAGATTCACCCTTTTGTGGCCGACGCTTTGGGGAGGGGGAACGGGAGAGCGTCAGCCCTGGAAGCCAGGCGCTGACTCCGCCCTGCGAGCGCGCGCTCACCTTAGCCTCACAAGCAGCGGCTCGCCTAGTGAAAGGGACAGCAAGTTCCTCGGAGGTGAGAGCGAGGTTTTTCCCGTGCGCAAGAGCGTCGTGCTGGCAATGGCGGGGTTCTGGGGAGGAGCGGTGTGTGCCTCGGATCAGGCAGGGTATAATGCGTGGACAGGTGATCTAACGAAAGGGGCGTCTCCGATGACGTCAGAACAAGTCACACGGTTTGGGGACCTGTTGGTTCAGAGCCTTCGTCGAGAGCCAGACGGGGCATCGGCTTGGCACTCGGGGTGGCAGGAGGCAGCGCTGCAGTCTGTGTGAAAGTCCCGCGCCGTGGGGCAATGTGCGTCTTCATTATATCCAGCGCACGGTGATGGCGGCTCAGTGGATCGATGCGTGCTGGGTGTCACCACGAAGCCTTGAGGAGCACGTATTATGGACGGAAAGGCCCAGCTGCCATTGACATCGGTAGTGTATAGAGAAGAAAGATTGCCCAATGGTTANGGGGCCCCCCCCCCCCCCCCCCCCGCAGAGAGCAGGGTTCAAGTCCTCTGGCTTAGCCCAGAGATGTATCACCTACAGATGGGACGTTTGGCATCCCCAGGAGGGAGTGATCCACACCCAGATGGAGCCCAAAAGAACCAGCCCCCCAAAGGGAGCTGGGGAAAGAGCTCCCCAAAGTGTCCACTTGGTGGGCAACTCCCCGTGGCCCGAAGTTCACCTGCAGCCCTGCTATGGCAGCGGAGTCAGGAGAGGCACCTCTGGGGCAGTCCCCATGGCATCTGCCATGCAGCGCGGGGTGCAGTGAGAGGGACTCAGATACCACGGTGATGGGCGAGCTATCAATGCCTGAATTCTTCCCCCCGGGGCTGGAGGGGGCAGGGCTGGTCCCTGTTTTTTCCAGTTGAAGCCTAAGCACTGAGAACAAGAAGCCCTGGCAGGAGGTAGATGTCTGAGAGGCTGTTATGTCCATCCATCCCTCTAGCGCTCCTTCTGTCTAACCCACTCTCCACCCCTGGATCTATCCAGCTGAGCCCCTGACACACCCGTCTGTCTGTCTGTCCTCACACAGATATCTATCTATCTATCTATCTATCTATCTATCTATCTATCTATCTATCTATCTATCTATCTATCTATCTATCTATCTATCTATCTATCTATCCCCATACACACCCCTCTACCTAATCTTTCTAGCCTCAGACACCCCCATCTCTTTATCCTCATACATACTCCTCTGTGTCTCTATCTCTCCATCCCTCCTCCCCCATCTGTTCCAGTCCCTGTCCTTCTGTCTCTCTCCATTCTTACCTGGTGCCCACACCGTAGTCTCTGGGCACCTGGGAGGGAATGCAGGGATGTACCTGGTGTATAGTTTCTTTGATTCCATTCCAAGTCCAGGTGACCGAGGGCCTCACACCTACTGTATCGACCCGGATCACGTCGGCCCCGTTCGGCCCCGAGGGCTGAGCAGTGGCTGTATGATGGGGCGGGGCAGCATGGCTTGCACTGTCAGTGGCGGGGAGATGCAGAATGGCAGTGTGGCTGCCTGTGAGTACGTTGGCAGAGCACCGCTAATGGAATCTGCAATTGGGGCCTGCCCGGCGGGTGCTCCCAGCCGCTGCCTCTCCCTAAGTCAGGTCACGTCCCGGCCCTCCAGCTCCGCTGGGAGAGAGCCTCTCTGCAGTGCATGTTAGCACCCGGGGCCTGCAATCCTGCCACATCCCTGGCCTGTTCCTGCCCTGCCTCCTGCGCTGTCTATGCAGCTCGGGGCTTGGAAGTCTAGGGAGGCGCGGTCCTCTGCTCTCCTCCCTCTACGCACACAGGCCGTGCAGAGCTCTGCAGAAGAGCTATCCAGGTTCAGCTCACGCAGACCTCGCATGCTCTCCCCAGACAGCCGTGATCTCCGAATGCGCTACAGCGCAGAGCAGCCGGAGATCAGTTGCTGTTGGGCTTAAGAGCAGGCTGGCTGACTTCCGCAGCCGGTCAGGTGGGAGTGGGCCGTCAGGCGACCCTGCTGCGGCTCAGCTGTGCTCGGGGGCTGCCCGGAGACAGGGCCAGCGCAGGGCAAGTCCTCGTTCTGACAGTCCGTGGGACGGGCAAGCGCAGGATCTTGCCCTTCGCAATTACAGTAAATACGGTAGATAGGCCTGATCCTGCATCACCCAAGTCGATGGACGATTTGTCATTGACTTCAGCGGGAGCCGTGTCAGGCCCTAGTACCTGGATAAACCTCGGCTAAACAGCAGGTGCCAGCTGCCTGGGGTCACACGCCTGGGAAGGGATGGGGTGCAGTGCGTATCCCTGCATGGGGCACGTGGAGGCCATTTTGATGGCCTGGCTGGGGCCCTGCGGGGTGCTCTGGGCTGGGTGCTGGTCCCAGTTGTTATCAGCCAGGAGTGGGTGCCACACAGATTCCCCGCTGCGTGGTCCTCCGCTCTCTCCCAGCTGCCTCCCCATCCTCATGGCTGTGCCTGGCGGTCTGGTTATTGCCAGCCCCGTGCACGTGGGGACCCTCTGAGAGACGGGCTCGTCGCCCCCTGGCACGGGCTGGGAGGAAACGCAATTGGCGAGGGGCTGATGGAACAGCTGGGTGGAGGTAGCCGTTGATTTCAAAGGGAGCTGAGTGGGGACTAGAGACACCCGCCTCCCCACTCTGCATCTGCACGCTGTGGGGAGCCCAGGCCCTGGGACAGGCAGTGCTGCCCAGGTGTCATGTCACTGCCCTGGGCCCCCGGGGGTGGGGTAGGGAAGCCAGCTGGGCACCATCCCAGCATCACTGAGTGGAGCAGGCGGGGCTACAGGCTGAGACTGTATTAACCCCCTCCCTGCTGCAGGACACCCTCCCCCCCCGGGAGTATGGGGCTGGGGGAAGCTGGCTCCACAGGGGCAGGGGGAGCTGTTGGGGCCGGGGGGCAGAGAAGAGACATGGGGCAGGCACCTGCCTAGTTGCTCGCTGGCTCCTGCTGATGATCTGGGAGTGCCCCCCCCCCAAAATCCTTTACCCAGATCCTTGAGGAAGAGTTCACAGGAAGGCAGGAGGTGGCGCTGTCGGGGTTCCCTGGTCTGGGCTATTGGTGCTGCCCACATAGGGGAAAACGGGGCTCGGGGCAGAGGAAAGCTGAGAGAGTTAGGGGCTCCCCCGTCTCACGAGTGCCTGCGTGCAGAGTGAAGGAGAGCCGGAAAACAATGGAGCTGGGAGCTTGGCACCATGTATTTTGCAGGAATAACAGCAGCAGCAGCAGGCTGGAATCTGCTCCCCACTCCAGTTTACACCCGTGGAACTCCATGGACTTCAGTGTGGTTACTCCTGATTTACACCGGGATCCTGGGGGGTGGGGATCCGGCCCCAGAGCTGTGACAGCTTTCAGGACTCTGCCATGGAGCTGAAGAGGGGACAGCCGGGCTGCGGGGGATGCAGGTATATTTAGGCCTAGGAGGGACGTCCCTCGTTTGTGGGGGGGCTGAGGACAGGACCCCAGCGCGTGTAATTACTGACTAACGAGGCTGTCCCAAAGTAGCCAGCGGAGAAGCAGCCAGCACAGGAAGATTCCCAGCCCTACGGTTCTGCTTTCACCCAGGCTTTGGGCCCTCCGTGGGGGATTCGAGTCCGGCTCCGATCTGCCCCCTAGAGAGGGAGCGTCTGTAACAAAAGCCTGCGTCTGCATGTTCCGGAGAGTGGATCCGGAGCCGGGCGTTGTGGCTGCAGATCGTAATGGGCTGAAGCAAAACCCCGGGTTCAGCCCCCCCCGGATGTCACCGTGTGGATCTGGAGCTGAACTCTGCAGCTCAGCTCCCCGTCTGGTGCGTGTGGGGCCAGGCCCTCAGCTGGAGTCAGCGGAGCTGTGCCTGCTGGTGGAGAATCGAGCCCAGGATACAGGCTGTGACAGCCGGAGCTCTCCACTGTGCTGACACAGGGAATTCCCCTGGGAGCCTGGAGCCGGTTCGGGTTCGTGCAGCTGGCGTGGAGTCCTGGCAGCAGCCCCAGAGGAAGCTGCAATTGCCACAACTGGCTTGTTCGGTGTCAGACGCTAGCGAGTGAATCGAGTGCTGGTAAAGGGGCTCCGCTGACTCACGCTGGAGACTGAACGACATCCTGCAGTGCCGCAATTCGCCCTAACCCCCCGCCCCCCAAGTCAGTGTCCTGCTGGTCTGCCTCGACCCTCGCCTGCAGGGACCGCCCCGGAGGTGGAGGGGAGTTTGGTCCTGTCACGGAGCGTGGGGGAGTCAGGGCCCGGCACCCCCTTCTCCCTGTGATTCACCATGACTCTCAGCCAGCCAGTAAAACAGAAGGTTTATTGAGATGACAGGAACACAGTCCAAAACAGGTCTTGCCGGTACAGACAACAGGATCCCCTTTAGTTAGGTCCATCTGGGGGCCCCAGGGAGGCCCCGGCCCCGCTGGGAAGCCCAAGCCCTGTCAGGGCTCCCCTCTTCATTTCCAGCCAGCTTCCAGGCATCTCCTGTCTCCCTTCCCCCCGGCTCCTCCCCCAGCCTTTGTCCTTTGTCCAGATTCCCCGGTCAGAGGTGTTACCTGGTCTTCAACCCCCCTCCTGGGTTCTCATGTTACATGCTCAGGTATCCTTCCTTCCCTAATGCAGGCAGTCCCAGCCAAGCTCCCCTGCAACCTTCCCCCTCAGTATTCAAAGAACACAGCAAAACATTCTCACTTCATCACAGGTCCCTGTTCAGCCCTTAGTGGGGAAGGGATTCGCACCATGTGTGCAGCACCTGGCGTAATGGGGCTGTGATCTTGGGGGAGCAGGGACTGTCTCTCACTGTGTGCCTGTGCAGGGCCCTGATTTCAGTTCCTGTAGATCAAATCACCATGCTAGGACTCTGTGGTTTACAGCGGCCTTTGACCCCCTGTTAACCGCAGGAGGAAAGGCTGAGATTCGTTTGGGGTCCGGTCCCCGGCATATGCCCTGGGAAGTTAGTGGTGGGAGGCCAGGGCTGGAGCTGGCTGCCTTCCCCCTCCGGGTTTAGAGGGATTCCTTGCTGAGAGAAGGCTGGTCCCAGAGCCCTGCTGATG
Organism: Platysternon megacephalum; assembly: GCA_003942145.1. Taxonomy (NCBI): domain Eukaryota; kingdom Metazoa; phylum Chordata; order Testudines; family Platysternidae; genus Platysternon; species Platysternon megacephalum. The sequence continues at coordinate 824,815 of QXTE01000327.1, read as the reverse complement.
GATATTGCTGCTGCAGAGAGCAAACTGCTTCGGCGTCTGCAGCAGAACCGGAGTATAAATTCGCAAGTGACCGGCGCAGGAAGGGACCGTCAGGGCCAGACCCTCCCTCTGTCCTGGGGCGGGGTGGGGGGAAGGGCTCCCAGGACGGTTCCTCCTCTTTGTGGTTGCAGAGATGAGCAGGGGCCCAGCCTGATGACAGTGAGTGTGAGGATCTCTGGGAAATCTGGTTGGATCCCCGCTGATCTCTGCAGCCCGGCGGCCCCACTGCATCGGAGCTGCTGTGGCAGCGGCAGTGCCCGGCTGATCTGCTTTACATTCCTTGCTCCGTCGGGGGTCTGGTGGCTGCAGAGGGGCAGTTGCCTTAACCTGGAGCAGAGAGATGCTGGTGGATCATGCAGAAGAAATGTCCCAAAGAGGGGCAGCGGGGTCTAGGCAGTGATACTCAATAGGTGGCCCGTGGGTCAAATCTCACCTGCCAAGGCTTCCTGTGTGGCCTGACAGCCAGTGCTGAATTGTGCTTGGGCCTGGCCGTTCACAGCCCCGGCACCCCCAGGCCTGGCCGTTCACAGCCCCGGCACCCCCAGGCCTGGCAGTTCACAGCCCCAGCACCCCCAGGCCTGGCCGTTCACAGCCCCGGCACCCCCGGGCCTGGCCGTTCACAACCCTGGCATCCCCAGGCCTGGCAGTTCAGAGACTGGCACCCCCGGGCCTGGCCGTTCACAACCCTGGCACCCCCGGGCCTGGCCGTTCACAGCCCCGGCACCCCCGGGCCTGGCAGTTCAGAGACCGGCACCCCCGGGCCTGGCCGTTCACAACCCTGGCACCCCCGGGCCTGGCCGTTCAGAGACCGGCACCCCCGGGCCTGGCCGTTCACGGCCCCGGCACCCCCTGGCCTGGCAGTTCACAGCCCCAGCACCCCCAGGCCTGGCAGTTCAGAGACAGGCACCCCCGGGCCTGGCCGTTCACAACCCTGGCACCTCCGGGCCTGGCCGTTCAGAGACCGGCACCCCCGGGCCTGGCCGTTCACAGCCCCGGCACCCCCTGGCCTGGCCGTTCACAGCCCCAGCACCCCCAGGCCTGGCAGTTCAGAGACCGGCACCCCCGGGCCTGGCCGTTCACAACCCTG
>QXTE01000327.1:719633-822777 GCA_003942145.1 Platysternon megacephalum | reverse complement strand
AGGGGGGGGGGGGCCCCCCCCCCCCCCCCCCCCCGGGGATTCCAGCGGGGCAGGTGCCTCGATCCGGGCCGAGAGCAGAGCGATCCGGGTTCAGGTGGTGGGGACTGCAGCCCCTGTCTACGGGAGTGATGGTTTGGGTGGGGTGGAAAATGAACATTGAGAGAGTGATGGGGGCGGTTGGGGGGGCAGCACTGCTCTCCTGCAGCCCCTGCCCCATTTGGAAACCAAAGCCTGGGTAATAATGTTGATTTATACACTTCGTTAAAAGATAGACACACTAATGCTCCTGTTGCAATCAAGGGCTTTACAATTCCCAAATCAGCCTGTGGGTAGCTCTGAGCATCACTGGGATAGGGACTGGGACACCTGGATAGGACTCAGGACAGCGCGGCACTTTTCCCAGCTGTCACCTTGGCCAAGTCGCTTCATCTTTTTTTGCCATCCTACCCTGTGCCTGCCTTGTCTACTTAATCTGTAAACCCTCTGGGGCAGAGACTGACTCTCGTGATGTGCTTCTGCAGTGCCCAGCCCAGCGGTTTCTATAAGGGTGCCTGGAATACTTCTGCCAGGCTGGGGCTCGGGGGCATGACGCGGAGCGGCCTTTGGGCCTTGTGTTCCCCGTACTCCTGTGCACTGCAGGGATGCAGCTAGCGCAGCTAAAACCCAGTATCCGTCTTAACGATGGGCACAGGGCTGGCTTGGCAACCCCAACTCCCCTGAGCAATCCGGACGTGCATCATTAACCCCATAAGTCAGTGGCCCCAAATCCTTGTCAGCTTTGAGCTTATATCACCCCGCCCCGCTTCTCCCTCCTGGTGCAGTGAGAAACCGGCGGCGCCTTCAGAGCGGGAATGGCGTGAAAGGAATGGAATCGAGGCGCAGAATGAATCACCCCCGGGATTGGGCCCTGATTGCCCTGATCATTTCCAGGGGTAGCTCAGGACAGGCCTGGAATTTTTCATTTAAATCCAGCTGCTGCGGAGTTTCTTTACCTTTACCGGAGGGCTGCAGGATTTTGCCATCGGCTTCGGCACCAGCTCGCTACTGACTGGGCGCTCGTGGGGCCTGGTTTGACTGGAACAGGATTGGTGCCTAAAGCAGCAGTTGCCGCCTGTGCCCCGAGTCCTGCCATCGGGTCTGGGTGGGCAGGAGGCTCTGTGCGTGGGTCTGATTGCAGGATCCTGCCTGCTGCTGTTGCTGTGTCAGCTCCCGCCGGGGAAGCCCAGAATCCTGGACGCAGGACTCGATGAGTAAGTGACGGCCCCGACCCTGCACACCCTCACATGACTCCTGCAGTCAACGGGTGGGCTTCCCCCCTCCCCCTCTGGCCCCTATGGGGCTGGGGGAGAGTTCCCCTGCTGCAAGCCTGTGTTGTGTGCCGGGTGACCATTGCTGGAGCCCCAGGGGAGGCTCCGGGGGAGTCCTTTCAGTCCCTGGAGTTGGGAAAGTTTCAACGTGTCTTAAAGTGGCTAGGCCAATGCCAAGCGCTTCTGCAAATCTTCCCCTTAACTGCCGAGCGTCAGTTCCCCATTTGGCAGCGGAGGGGAATGGCTCTCTCTTGCCTAGTTAGCTGGGAAGCTCTTGGTATCCGGCACTGGTGCTTGTGCAGAACCGGTATTATATAAATAACAGCGGTCGTGCCTGGCCTTCAGTGGAAGCGCAGAGTTTCATTTACCCAGTAGTTAAAAGAAAATGGAAAAATACGGCGTTCCCCTTTGACTATTGACGTGAGAGCCGGGGATCTTCGGGCATATGGAGCATGAAGGGGGTTTATGAGATGTGCCACTAAGTGTCTCATCATTCAATCCATATGCTTGCAGAGGTGTGAACCCTTTAATGGCGTTTTGAATCATGGCTCTTTCACGCTTTATATACTGGACATTCCCCCTCACCCCCCCCCCCATCGCCCCCCCGGCCACTGGCCTGCCATTAGGAGCACAGAAATAAAGCCGATCTGGAACCAGCGCTGGTCTCGCGTTTTTCACACAGGCTGAAATAACGAGTCTAGAAAAGGCCTGGTGGCGAGTCAGCTGCGAGGGCCAGGATGCAGCCCGGGAGGGGTGGGGGGGTGTCACTTCAATACCGGTGGCCCCCCCTGATCTTAGCTCTTCTTGCTCCAGGGCAGGCCCTGCGCTGGGGTTTCAGTCCTGGGTCGGGGACTTTTCTGCGACCGTTAGCACATTTTGCTTTCTTGTTCTAAACAGCGGGGGGCCAGATCCTCGTCTGGGGTAAATCCGCATCGCTCCATTGGAGTCAATGGGCCAGATCCCCAGCTGGTGTCAATCTCTGTAGCTTCATTGATATCAATGGGGCTTCATTGAAATCAGGGCTGGTTTACAGTGCTAGCTGAGGGTCTGGTCCATTCTTCCCTGGGGGGGAGAGAGTGTGTGTGTTGAGTGATTCCCCCGATTTTCAGTGATTGGGCATGTGTGTGTGTGGGGCGGGGGCGGGGGAATGAGGCTGTCTATCAGTAATCCAAGGACTGGAACAAAGTGCATGTAGCAGGATGTTGAGCTCTTAGGTTCCCAGGAAATAAAGCCAAGAAGGGATGTACCCTAGTATCTACGGAGAAGGGAAATGCTTTGCAAGTGTGTTGTGTGCAAATCTGTAGCAAGGAATAGCCTCTTCTGCTGGGGGAAACCCTTTAACAATAACTGTGCCTTAAAACCTAGTGCCGCGCAGCGTTTGTTTGTGACGAGTCCCTAGATGCGGCGGCTAATTATCAGTGGCATTTGCTTAAAGGAGATTTCTCGCTTCCTCTCAGACAGAATCCATCTGCTCCTGGCTTGAGCTCCCAGTGCTGGGCCCTGTATGTGCCAGCCGCTTTCCTGGCAAAAGGAGGGATGGGCTCGTGGAATGCCCTGCTCTGTGACCCAGTGACATGGGTTAAGTTCTTGGCTCTGCCACAGGTTCACTGAGTGGCCTTGGGCAGGTCACTTCATCTCTCTGGGCCTTCGTTTTCCCCTCTGTGAAATGAGGATAATCCACCTTCCTTTGCCTAGTCCCTTGCCGGGCACAAGGGAGCTCTGCTGGGGGCTGCTGGAACCCAAATAATAAGCTAGATCAGAAGGGGAGAAAAATTGGGCTCGAGAGCCGGGGCAGGGAATCCTTCTCACATTCTAACACAGGAGAACCTGCTTATCGTGAGGTGGAGCACAAGTTCCCGACTGCTTTCGTGCAGTCAGTGGATACTCTCTCTTCTCAGGCCTCGTGTATAAGTTTGTACTAGCCCTTCCTAGCGCCTTGATGTCTCGGTTCTGGAGCGAGCTGCACCCCTTTCTCCGGTGTCTTTGAGTGCACCCCTAGACCTTCCCCTTTCTCAGGGCAGGGGCTACCGTGCTCTGTGGATCAACTATGCTCACCATGAAGAGGTCTGCCTGGGTTCTGGTGCCTGTGGGTCTTCCCTTTGGGAGCTTGTCACCAGCAGTAGATCCGGTGGTCAGACAGCCTTCTCAGTCCAGGGCGGGTTGATTCAAATCAAAGAAATGTAGAGCTTTGATTTTAATCAGCAAGCAGGAAACCTTAAATCATCGATTTTAATCATGCTTTGCATTTGAGCTTTTTAATTGTTTTTCTAAAGAAAAGTTGATTTTCATAGGCTGGTGACCTTAAAGCATGTTGATTTGCAGCTAAATAGAGCCTTTACATGAAATTTGGTACTGCTTTTTGCTAACAAGGAGGAGGCACTGTATGTACACATTTATATTAGCAGTCATATAGCTTAAAATACATTTATTCAGATTCTTAATTCTTACATTTTTATTTTGTTAGAAAATGTGAACGACACATTCCTTGTTTACTAGATGATGATTAATCTTTTACTCGTGATTTGTGTCTAACTGCATTTGGATGGAAATTGGAATTCAATTAAAAAGGCACTAAAGCAGCATTTAAAAAAAAGTTATTAGCTAAATAAAACTGCCGTAAATATGGTGGATGCATAAGAAAAAAAAAGTAACTTTATCAAAACAAGTTTTGCCTTTAAAACTAACCGATTTAATAACCAAAGGCTGTATTATCAGCAGCTAGTGAATTGATCAGCTTGTTTCTGGTCACCGTGCCCTTCAAGATTTTAGAACTAGTAGAGCTCATCCTCTCACACCTTGTATTTATTCGTCGATTGGAAGGGGAAAACAAGCGTTCCTGCTTTGTCAGCTCTCAATTGGTTTCTTAACTTTGAATGAACTAGTCGTTGAACTAGCTGAATAGACTGAAATGAAGAAAATATTCGCTCTGCCCCTGCAGAAGAGGCCACTGCTGTGAAAAGTTGGGTTAGTGTTTCAGCCAGTGACTTCCACCAGTTCAGTGGTTTGACTTTTTAAAATGTTGGCAGCAAACACGAACTGCTTGGATGTGAACTGGCGAGCAAAAGGAGATGGGATATCTTCCTAGGTTAGAGACTTTCCCTCTTATGGGGAAATTCTGTTTCCGAAGCCAAACCCTGATCCCATTGGGGTCAATGGGAAATCTCCCATAGGCCCCAGCAACAGTGTTATAAACGTATCACTACATGCCAGAAGCTGAGGACTCGGTTGTAACTCCGTCACTGAAGTCACTGACCTGAGGAAGGCCCTCCGAATTTAGGCCCACGTGCTCAGGTACTTAGCTGGCCCCCAGCACCATAGCATCTAGGCCTCTAAGAACGTCTACACTGCAATAAAACAACTGCGGCTGGCCCGTGTCAGCGGATTGGGGCTCGGGCTGTCGGGCTATAAAATTGCTGTGCAGACGCTCGGGCTGGAGCCTGGGCTCTGGGACCCCGAGGGACAGGCCGGCTCTAACTTTTTGCCGCCCCAAGCAAAAAAAAAGAGCGCCGCCCCCAATAACCCCCCCCCCCGAGTGCCGCGCCGCCGAAACACCCCCCCGCGTGCCGCGCCGCCGAAACACCCCCCCCGAGTGCCGCGCCGCCGAAACCCCCCCCCCCCCCCAGCGCCGCCCGGCCAAACCAAAAACAATAACAAAAAACCCTTGAGCGCTGCCCCGCCGAACCAAAAAAACCCCCCCCGAGCGCCCCCAGCCACCCCACAATTGGCCACCCCTTACAAGGTGCCGCCCCAAGCACGTGCTTGGTCGGCTGGTGCCTGAAGCTGGCCCTGCCGAGGGACGGATGAGGGGACGCTAAGGGTCCCAGAATCCAGGTCCAGCCTAAGTCCAAATGTCCACGCTGCAATTTTATAGCCCTGTAACCCGAGTCCTGTGAACCTGCATCAGCTGACACGGGCCATCTGGGGCTGTTTGGTTGCCGTGTAGACATGTCCTCTCAGGCATCAGTGTATTTATCCTGCCAGCACCCCGGTGAGGGAGGGAAGTAAACTGAGGCCCAGACAGCTGGGGTTCTCAGAGCAGGAAGGTAGGAATGGCAATGGGCTGGTCACATGGGGTGTCACTGTCAGAGCAGGGGATGAAGCCTGGATTTCTTGAGTCTCCAGCCATGGCCCTAGCTCCAGGGCCAGCCCTCCCCTCCGCAGCAGAGGGAGCCAGCGGGCGCAGCAACAGCAGAGCAAATGCAGCCAGAGGCCAAGCCGATGCCCTTTAGTGCAAGCGCGCCTTCCTCCCGCGAGTGAGCCCTTCTGTGACAGGTCGAGCGATACGCCCGTCTGCCGTCGGGCCTTGTCTGCATCTTAAAAACACCGGTTGGCTTGGTCCCGGTTCCCTCGTTTTCCTGCTGTGCAGAGCAGGGAAGCCGGGATCAGAGGCCCCGCCCCAAAGGCCCTGTCAGCCCTTGTAACCTGCTAGAGAGGGACTTTGAGCTGCCTCGGGCCTGGGGTGCACTTGGAGCTGAGATGCAAACAGGGGACCCCCATGAAATCCTTTGGAGCAGCCCTTCACTCCTCCCCACGCGGAGGGGAGCAGCCCCACGCTGGTCTGTCTCAGTGGTACACTCGGGAATACACTCGGGAATACACAGTGCCTAACGAGGATGCAGACACGCTCCCCTCCTGGCGGCTCGGCAGTCCTCTTCACAGCCGCCCATGATTCATCCTGAGAAGGAGGAAGGAAACCAGGTGTCTCCCCCAGCCGCCGCAGCCGGTGTGGGGAGACTTTACCGCAACACCCCTACTCCCGCTCGGGGGGTGGGGTGGGGGGGGGAGATCCGAGGCGATAATGCAGATTTCATTAACCCTGTCGCTGCAGGGCCCGCCGGCATTTAGCACCACAGCAGGTGCATCCTAAGTGCATGTGCCTGGGACATCCAGCCGATGCGATTGTAGCTGAGAGCATCTACCCTGCTCCAGCAGCACAGCAGGTGCGTTCTACCTGGGGGTGCTTGATCTGCTCCAGCAGCACAGCAGATGCATCGTAGTGGGAGGTCCTGAAAGCATTCGGTAGCCCAGCAGGTGTGTTCTACCGGGCGCGTCTGATACACTCAGCCACATGGGGTGTGCCAGGGGCACTCGGTAGCCCAGCGGGTGTTTGCTAGGTGGGTGTATAAATAGCACAGCAGGTGTGTTCTACCTGCCTGTGCTTGGAGCTCGGAGCAGCTGCTCGGGTGCCCCAGGACCGTTGGGTAGTGTCGGCGTGACTGAAATGAGATGTGTAGTTGTGGAAAGGAAGCATCGGCTTTTCTCCATCGCTTTGATACTGAGCTACTGGCAAATAAACTTCCCAGCGAGATAGACGCCGAGCTCCTCTTTGCCTTTCAGGCAACGTCCTCGGCGTGGGTTAAAAGCTGTGGGCTGTTGAGAAAAGCTGGGTCTCTTTTTACATGCACACAAATCACCGGTTCATAGCTTGTCAGACGAGCTGAGCATCAGATCTGTCTCGCTTTCCCTGAGCTCCCCTTCCAGGGGGTCAGACCTGCCGTGGCGTTCAGAAGCTGTGTGGCGACACAGAGCTGTTCTGCTGACTCACCCTGGCCGCCAGACCTCGAGGGTCTCATTAGCGCCGGCTCAGGAGGGTGACCGGCTCAGTAGCAAGACCGAGCCAGAAGGAGGCACAGATTGCCTTGCTGCATCAAGGCTGGGCTCTCACCTCTTTTTGCCCAGCCTCATGCTGTAATGGGGGAGCTGCACGATGCCCTAGAGCTGGGGATTTCCCCGTCCCGGGTTTGCATGGCGCAGGATGGAGCGCGGCTCCTGTGTCTGCGCAGCCTGGGGGGCTGGGTTCTGGTTGGAGGTGGGCTCCCCTTCACCGGGGATGGCGCGGCTCCTGCTGCTTCCCTTGCAAGGCAGGACCGGGGCACTGGTTGCTGGGCATGGGACCGGCGCAGCCGGGCACCGCGGCACTGAACAGTGGCTGCCCCGGCCCAGGGAGCGGCAGTCACAGCCATCGCTTGCCATTTGGAGGTACTGCTGCCAGATGGTCGCTGTGCCGCCCCAATGGAAACCAACGCAAGGCACAACTCGTGGTCGAGCGGCAGCATGCCAGGGGCCCTGCCAGGCTGGGAATGTATGGCACAGACCAGCTGCCTTCTACCTGGGCAACCCGGCAGGGGCGCTCCAACTGCGGGTGCTGGAAAACCTCATCCCCATATAATACGCTCAGAAGCCTGGAGCGGAGCCCTGAAAGGTGCTGCCCCTCCCCCTCCAGAGCCCCCCCCCAGGTTGTAATTTAGTGCCTGGGAGTGGGAGACAGATCCACCCCTGCCCCCATGCAGGAGAGAGCCCTGCCCCGCAGCCAGCCAGCAGCGGGATTCTGCATGGCTTCAGTGTTCAGTAGCTAGCTCTTGGAGCGCGCTTTCTGGGCAGGGGGCAGAGGATGCCACCGCCTCCCTCATGCCTGCCCAGACCCCTTTGCAGTGGGCGGAGCTCTGCGTGGCTGTTGGGCTCGGCTTGCCCAGGTCGGTTGCTGGATCGGAGCCTACCAGTGGAAATCGTTGCTGGTACCAGTGCAACCCCCCAGAAGCAGCCGCAATATCTCAAGCGGCGGGAAACAAGCCTTCCCACCCTACAGTCGTCGATAACGCTGCACGTTTGGTCTGACTGAGCGAAAAACGAATTCCTGGGTAACACACGGGGCTAGAGCCGCAGCTGGTGCAAATCAGCACTGGTCCATTGACGTCAGTGACATTGCACTGACTTGCACCCGCTGAGACTCTTGGCCCATTGAAGTGAATAGCACTGTGCTGATTTACACCAGCTCAGGATCTGGCCCTTCGTATTTCCACTCAGATGCAGGCAGCAGAAAACAGCTGCTTCTTGGTTTTCCAGTTTGACATCTCAGGACCCCAAGGAGTTTTTGAAACTGCAGCTGCGGGGGTGTGGTGTAGGGGGAGTGGGCGGGGTTACTTCTCTGGCTGCTGGGGGGCGGGGGGCGGGGGGGGGGGCGGGGCCATTCCTTGCTGTCTGCAGTTCAGGGACTTTAATAACCTCGTTCTCAGTCTGCCCCGCTGCCTGCTCAGAGAAGTGAAATCTGCATTGCAAAACAGGCGCGCTCCGTAACAGAGGGAAAGTTAACACATGTCTAAGGGACATCCCTCCCCTCCCAGCTATTCACTTCTGCTCCCTGGCTTTGAATGATTGCAGTAGCACTTACAGGGCCTGGTTATGATGGGCACTGCACAGCTACGTTGTGAGAAACAGGCCCTGCCCCATAGACCTCACAGTCTAACCAGATAAGGAGAAACTGAGGCACAGAGCAAGGGACGTCACCTGTCCCAGTTCACGCAGCAGGTCAGGGGTAGAGCCAGCAATGGAATGCAGGAATCCCAGTGCAGGGCCGTATCCGCTGGACCGTACTGCCTTGCTAAGGCTTGCTGTCTGTCTCTGCAGTGCCTGGCTCGGGGCATACAGGTGCTGCGTGGTTTGCCATAGATTCATAGATTCATAGATTCTAGGACTGGAAGGGACCTCGAGAGGTCATCGAGTCCAGTCCCCTGCCCTCATGGCAGGACCAAATACTGTCTAGACCATCCCTGATAGACATTTATCTAACCTACTCTTAAATATCTCCAGAGATGGAGATTCCACAACCTCCCTAGGCAATTTATTCCAGTGTTTAACCACCCTGACAGTTAGGAACTTTTTCCTAATGTCCAACCTAAACCTCCCTTGCTGCAGTTTAAGCCCATTGCTTCTTGTTCTATCCTTAGAGGCTAAGGTGAACAAGTTTTCTCCCTCCTCCTTATGACACCCTTTTAGATACCTGAAAACTGCTATCATGTCCCCTCTCAGTCTTCTCTTTTCCAAACTAAACAAACCCAATTCTTTTAGCCTTCCTTCATAGGTCATGTTCTCAAGACCTTTAATCATTCTTGTTGCTCTTCTCTGGACCCTCTCCAATTTCTCCACATCTTTCTTGAAATGCGGTGCCCAGAACTGGACACAATACTCCAGTTGAGGCCTAACCAGCGCAGAGTAGAGCGGAAGAATGACTTCTCGTGTCTTGCTCACAACACACCTATTAATACATCTCAGAATCACGTTTGCTTTTTTTGCAACAGCATCACACTGTTGACTCATATTTAGCTTGTGGCCCACTATTACCCCTAGATCCCTTTCTGCCGTACTCCTTCCTAGACAGTCTCTTCCCATTCTGTATGTGTGAAACTGATTGTTCCTTCCTAAGTGGAGCGCTTTGCATTTGTCTTTGTTAAACTTCATCCTGTTTACCTCAGACCATTTCTCCAATTTGTCCAGATCATTTTGAATTATGACCCTGTCCTCCAAAGCAGTTGCAATCCCTCCCAGTTTGGTATCATCTGCAAACGTAATAAGCGTACTTTCTATGCCAATATCTAAGTCGTTGACGGAGATATTGAACAGAGCCGGTCCCAAAACAGACCCCTGCGGACCCCTGCATAATACAAACCAGACTCCGTCTGCAGACCCCACTGTGACATTCTACTCTCCAGCCGACTCTGGCTGTGATATTGAAATAGCCAGAGGGAACCTTTGCCTTCCTCACCTGCCTTTCACCCCAGGGCCTTTGCGCTCAGTACAAGTGGCAGGTCTCCAGCCCTGCGAGGTAGCTGCGTATTCTTCATTCCCGTCACTGCCAGGAAACCTCGCTGCTGAGACCTTGCTGGGCTAACAGAGCTAAGAAACAACCAGGACCCCTGGCTGCTCCGCCCACTGAACTGCACTGTCCCGCTCTAAAGCTGTGCCCTCCCCCTTATTTTTGGGGGGGGGGGCGGGGATTATTAGTTCTTTGGAATATTTTAATGAAGAGTGACAGGCCCAATCCGACCCCCCAGCCTGCCTACGGGAGCGTTCAAAACCCACCCCTGACGTTTGCAGCCTGCCGGCAATGTTAAATATCACAGAGCCCGAAGCCAGGCGCAGCGACCGGCCTGGCCAGTGTGACACACAGAGACAGCGTCCGCTCTGCCGGGGCGTGTGCATTTCAGCCCCATCTCTCTCCCTCTCCCTGTCTGCCCTGGTGCCGAGAGCAACGCTGCTAGCAGCGTCCATGCTGGGGGGTGACGTGCTTAGCTTGGAGCAGCCCAGAATCCTACAGCATTACGCACTGGGGGCCTGCCCCCCATCCCACCCCTGACATGCCCCTTACACCAGGGCCAGTGTGAGCCCAGGCAGCTTCCATGCTGGGGGCAATCTCTCCGCCCCCCCTTGCGTCTCTTTAAAGATCCACACCAGCCTCGGGGGGCAGAATTGCCTCTCTAGCTTAGTTGCTCCATTCCCAGAGTCTCCGCTAGCCCAGCAAGGAAGCCTGTACTGTCAGTCCCTTGACTCCCGGGTGGATGAACCCAGCACCCAGCGTTTTAACCCTGTTAACTGGCTCCCTCCAACGTGTGTGAGAACCCGACTGAGCACTTTGGCCTCGGTGTCCTTTTAAAGGGAGCAGCAGGGTGTGGTAATTAGAGCTCCGGGACTCTGGAAACTTGGATGCTATTCCTGGCTCTGTCACTTGGACAGGTGCCCAGCCCCTCACCGTGACTCAGTTTCCCCACCTGTAGAAGGTGGCTAATAATGTCTTTCTCTTGGGTGTGCGCCATCGGAGCGTATCGAACGCCTGAGATGCCCTAGAGGAGGGCAAAGTCTTACAGCCAGCCGGCAGCCGGGGAAGCGGAAGGGTGAAGCCTGGAAGAGATGGGGGGCGGTTGTGACGCTTTCTCAGGGCACCCAAACCCGTAAGCCACCGTGTTACCCCTCTGCGAGGGAGAGCTTTGCTGGGGCTTAAACTGTGCCAGCTCCCTGCCACGCCAGTCTGCCCACCTCCCCAGCAAACTCCTCGAGACTCTGCGAGCCTTAGCCTTGGTTTGCAGGTACCTTTCAGTGAACCCCAGTGCCCGGAGCCTCTGGGGGAACATTCCTCTGCAGCATCCAGCCTCGGTCTCGGGATGCCCACAGAAATACCAAGTTTGCTGTCTCCATGGAGACGGAATACACATCTCACTGAGGATGCCCACCTCACTTTAATGTAACAGTGCTGAGATGACTTTCTGGTAAAACTAAAATTAAGTTTGTTACTAAAGCTCGGAGATTGAAGTGACTCTAAGTGGAAATGGTAGAAGCAGAAAATGGTTACCAATCATTAAACAATACGCTTTTTAGTGTCTAAAACGTAACAGATAATTGCTTGTCTCAGGCAATTTCTCACCTACAGTCAGTTCTCAGCATCCTCAACCCAAGTGGCTGGGGATTCACCATTCACAGAATCCAAGAGCGCTGGTCCCTCTTGTCTCTTGAGTGATGGGTAATAAAGGAGTCCCCTCTCTTCCCTTTTGTAGTCAGCAAACCTGTGAAATGTATGCTCTGAAAAGCAAACCCCCACAGATTTCCTCTCCCCGGCGGCTGGCTCTTCAGGGTGCAGGCACCCAGGCCTTTCTTCATCCTCTTGTCAACTGGCTTTTCCAGTTGCCTCGGTCACTTCGTTTACCTTGGGCGCAAATGTGCTTTTATTGTCCTTTGCTTTTGATTACACCCTGCTGTTTTCTCATCCGCCTGGTAGCATAGTCTGTACAGACAGGGAAATCCACATCCCCCTTGTCTTGCAGGCTTGTTTGGCAGCTGCTTCCGTAACATATTTTAAGAATGTATTTCCCGCGCCCATACGTAACTCTGTACACACATCCCCCAGGGGTATTCGTGACCAGCATGTCACCAGTTTTCACGTGAGACCTCACACGATACTGTCTGGAGAGCTATTCTGACAACTGTGTGGTGGGGGTCGTGAGTTTGTCCGACCTGCTGGGATTCGCTGTTACAGAACAGCCCCCCCTTTGCCCGCTGGCATGAAGAAGCTCTTAGGGTCACAGCTGCTGAGTGTGGTTTGACCCATTCTCCCCCCCCCACCCCATTTTGGAAAGTTGTGTGTGGTGGGGAGGCTCAGATATAGGGTGACCAGATGTCCTGATTTTATAGGGACAGTCCTGATAGTTGGGGCTTTTTCTTATATAGAGGCCTATTACCCCCCCACCCCCGTCCCGATTTTTCACACTTGCTGTCTGCTCACCCTACTCAGATACTAAGGTATTCAGGTGCCTGGCTCCCATTGAAATCATTATTAAGAATGATACTTGTCCCACAAATTCCATCAGGGTGGGACTCCATCTTTTGTGAAGGGAGGTTATAAAAATTGTTTCCTCTCCGGGTTCCTCCGGCCGCGGGGTTTGATTGGAGACGATTTGCTCTCCGAGCAGAAACAAAGAGGACTTTGATTAATGATGGGACAGATGCGGGAGGGTTCGGGGCCGTCTGGGATGAAACAGTTTGTCCCCAGCCTTATCTGAAGCCAGCTAGTGAGAAGCGGAGAGCGTTTTCTATGAGTCACGGACCCGAGAATTTGTGCGTGTGCGAGGACCGGGAGGGAGGTTATAAATAGGGTTTGGGGAGGTAAGAAATAGCTGGTTGGATTGAAAGACACACAGCAGCCACGTCTATATTTAAAGCTCCCAGTGAGTTTTCGCTGCATGCAGTGTGATATTAAAGCATCTCTCTGTCCTACAAGAGATTGCAAAGGGCAAGCAGAGAATCTGACAAACCTCCTGCCGTGCTGACACAGCCAACAGCTGCGGGAGCTGTTTTCTGCTGCCACTTACACCCCAGCCATGGTGGGGTATCTCCAACCAGCGCATGCCAGAGAAGCCACCCTGGGGCCTGCGGGCGGGCGGGCGAGGATAGAGGGGCGGGGTCTGTGCACAATACTCGGTGAGTTAATCAGATTTCAGTCCTCCTGCTGCATGGGACAGATTCTATCCTCAGTCTACACTGGGGGTAAATCAGAAGCAAATGCGCTGGCTCTGATGAAGTGGAGCAACAGGGGTGTAACGGACAGAGGTGTGTGTGTGTGGGGGGACATTGTGTTTTCAGTTTCACAAATGGGCCTGGTTGTATCAGCGCCGTACGTATATTCCTGTAAGCTCCTTTAGCCTTTGGAGGAACAAGGAGTCATTTACAGCTGCAACAAAAAGCCCGTTTGTTTTCTGAAGCCACGGGGTGCTTCAGGCTTCAGATCTGCGGTAGTGGCGGAGCGAGTCCTAAGGAGTTAATTTTTTGGAACCAGCACCTTCAAAGCCTTGCGGTTTATTTAAATTCAAATTTGTCCCAACCCGACCACAGCGGCAGACAAAGCACAAAAACCTTAAATACTTTCAATCCTGTCTATATGCAAATTGCCAGCAAAGAGCTGTCTTCACTTTTCTCCTTGGGCTTTCCCCTCTCAAAAATTGAATGTCCGCTCTCCTGGCTTCTCTCCTAGATTTCTCAAGAAGCGGATGAGGGAGGAAGGAGCTCTTCTTTCCAGAAGGGTGGGTTTCGGTGCGAAGAGGCCCAAAAGATGCTTAAGATGCATGTTGGCTTTTCAAACAAACCTTTGCCATGTTCTGGCTGGGTTCTCTGCTTTGGTCCTTCAGCAGCAGCCAGAGAACTGGGGTGGTTAAGTCAGGTGCCGGTTACATTATTGATGCACCAGTGTTTGGGGAGTCGGGTCGCTCTCAGTTGTCCCCAGACACTGTTAGAGCCCGTGGAGAAAACAGGCCCTGCCCGTGGTTTAGCTAGGTCTGTGAAAGAGGCCGTATCTTTGAGAAGTAGCATAGTCCCGTGGGCTGGGGCTCAGGACTCCTGGGGTCTCTTCCTGACTCTGATGTTGTGCAAGTCCTTTTCCCTCCACCCTTTCTTTTTCTGACTTGTCTCTTTGTATTGTAAGCTGTCCAGGGTAACAGCTGTATTGTCCAATGGGGTCTCACCACTCTTTTGCTATGGGTTAGATCCCATCTATTCCGCAAAGCAAAACCCAGAGTTTAGACAGGAGCTGGTTGCGTGGGGCTCGGAGGTGCCGAATACAGACCGCTCGCATTGAGTCTGCCAGCCGAGTTGCAGCCCTCCTGTTAGGTTGGTGTAGCCCTCACCCGGTTAGACCCTCCATCACGCTGGCACGGCGGCTGTTACTGCTTACAGGGCCCACAAGCAAATACCGCCGCATGTCGCAGGGTGGCTTGGGGCAGCGGCAGGAAGGAGCGAGACAGAGAAACCAGCCAGCAGCGCGGCTGCACCCTGCCCTGGCCTGACTTTGACATTGTCAGACGCCTGTCCGGGGCCCTCCGTAGGGCTGTGCCGCCGCAGGCAGAGCGGCCGTGCTGGCTGTTCCGGTGCGCCATGGCTTTGCTCTGTCCCTCGACCACGGGGCCTTGGCTGAGGAGGGAGCGGGGCCGTCAGCAGCACGCGGGCTCACACCGGTGGCTCCAGCCTGGCTTGTGGGGGTTGCCATAGGCAGCGCTGTCCTCGTCTCGGGCTTCATTAGAGAAGAAACCAGGGGGAATGATCACAGGGGCCGAGGGCTAATGGCATGATGGGTGTCTCGCTGGGCTCGGCTCTGCGGTCTCTGGTGCAATGGATTTCCTTGGGAACATCTGCCTTGCCGCTGTGCTCCTGGCCTCCCCGCTCCTTCCCTCCTCCGCACAGGCGGTCTGGAGAGCTCCATGGCCCTTGCTCTGTTCCCAGTCCCCCGTCCTCCTCCAAGAACCCTTTCTCAGACAAGACCCACGGCCAAAATCATTCCCGCCGCACTGTTCTCTCTGCAAGACAGGGACGCGAACACCGATGGAGGCTGCAGAGTGCTGCCTTGCCGACGAGGAGAAAATCATGTCTTGCTTTATGATTCCTGCTGATCAGCTGGCTCTCCCCGGCCACGGACCCTCTGGCCTACATGCAAAGGAAGTTTCGCTGGACTGGGACAGTTGCTGAAATAACTGCTCCCAGGAACAATCCTGGAGAGGTGCTGAGCACCCGTCTCTACCATCCAAGGCAGTGGGACCCCTTGGGATCTGTCTGTCTGGACTTATTTAAAATTGCTGTGACGGAGCAGGGAGCAGGGCGGATTTGACCTGGGAATGTTGCAGGGGAGTTACATTGGGGATGGGAAGGAAGCTACCTGAGCTGTAACCTGAGCCAGGAGGGGGGGAGTGAGAAGTGACACCTTTGGCGGGGAGACTGAACAAAGGAGAGGAGGAGCGGGGGGAGGGGGGAGAGACCTGCTGGAGGAGTTTTTTAGTTTCAGTTTTGGGCTGGGTGGGGAAACGGAGGGAACCCCTAGCTGGGGGCTAAGTTCCCTAAACCCCCCGAAAGGACTTGATTGAGGGGTTCTGGTTGTACCTACAAGTTCTGCTTGGGACTGTGTTCCTGTCATCTAATAAACCTCCGTTTTACTTGCTGGCTGAGAGTCACGGTGAATCCCAGAAAGAGGGGTGCAGAGAACTGACTCCCCCACTCTCCGTGACAATCGCCCATCACTGCAGTATCTGAGCGCCCTAAGCAGAGCTCAAGTCCACATCAACCGGGGATACCCCAGTGTCTGAACCCCTTAGCCTGGTATGGCTCATGCAGCTGAGTTTTTTTCTGGCCAAGGGTGTGAAATATATAGACGAGATCTTTGCACAAAACAGGCTGGGATGCCGGCGGCTCAGACTCCACCAGCCTCTGTGATTCTCACCTCTACGCTTAGGTTTGAACACAGCTAGGAAGACGGGTGGTCGAGTTAGCAGCCCGCTGGCGTGGGACTTACCAGACCTCCGTTCTGTTCCCAGTTCTGCCTCCCACCGGCTGGGTGACTTCGGATCAGTCACGTCCCCTCTCTGGCCCCCTTCTGCCTTGTATTTAGGTTGTAAGCGTCTTGGGACAGGGGCTGGCTCGTACTAGGTGTGTGTACAGGGCCCCGCCTGAGGGGCTGGGTCTCCAATTGGAGTCTCTAGATGCTACCGTCGGAACGAGCTTTTGCGCTGCGTCTACGCTGGAATTTAACGTCTTGTTCAAACACCTTTAAAGAGCCGAGTGCAGCCGCCCCCGAGCGGTCAGGTCGCCGTGGCCCTCTACTGCCCCTGCTAGCCAGAGAGAGCCAGCTGTGATGTGCCTTTCTGGTCACCTCGCTCCGT
This sequence comes from Platysternon megacephalum, assembly GCA_003942145.1. Taxonomy (NCBI): domain Eukaryota; kingdom Metazoa; phylum Chordata; order Testudines; family Platysternidae; genus Platysternon; species Platysternon megacephalum. The sequence continues at coordinate 806,510 of QXTE01000327.1, read as the reverse complement.
TGGATCCATGCTGGAAAGCCATGTTCCCCAAGCAGCTATGGGCTGGGAGTGACTTTCAGGGGCCAGCTCAGGTCTGTGAGGGGTGGGCACGAGTCCCAGTGTGAGCCCCCCTCCCGAGCTATGAGATCTAACTGGAAAACGCTGTATCTATAGAGACCAGTCAGTTTGCACAGCACCTTTAACCCTCGCTCGCCTGGACTCTGCTGCACAGAACGGGGCACTAGCTGAGATCCCAGCTCGGTGCTGCTTGGCGTGGGGCAGGACGAGATGGGGTAGGAGGTGTGGGCGCCGAGGGTTGGGTAAGAGGCCGGGAGGGGTGGGGGGCAAGTGTTGTTGGGAGGTGGGGAGAAGGGGCTGGGAAGGGAGGGTGGTGGAGTGGGAGAGCCAGGGGCAAGGCCTCGACTGTGGGGAACCGAGGGGGATCTGGTGGGAGATGCTGGGGGGTGGGGCTGGTTTGGGGGGAGTGGAGGAAGGCCAGGCCTTTCACGTGGGCTAGCCGGTAGGAGTTACAGCTGCACTAAGGAGCTATTGAAAACTTTCCCACCGATGCTATTGCCAGGTCAATGTTAGCACTGGGGGAGCCCTAGTGTAGACAGGACTCCGGCAGCGCCAGTGTTCCCACCATGTCACTGAGACGCAGCGGATGTCTCTTCTGCATACACACGAACCGCGAGGCCGTCCACTGGAACTGGGAGATGGTGACCTGCCATGCCTGTCCCTTCTGGTCCTTGAGAAATCCCACTGCCACATGGGAGAGCATATTGCCAGCGATGCTATGGAGCATCTCCCAACCAACCATGGGTTTGTGAGGGACTCTTGGTTAAGGGCAGATGTCCTGCTTTGGAGAGTCATCACAGGGCATCAATCTCCTAGATCTTAAATCTCCAGTATCTTGGTGGTTGCTGCTGGCTAAATCCACTCTGGGTCCGGGTTAGTTACAACAGAGCCAGCCGGCCGCCTTGTCTGCATAGTAATAATGAATCAATAGGTGTCTGGGATCACAGCTACTGCCGCAGAGTCCTATCAGGCTGGGCTTTATATTTTTGCGTGATGGCTATAGAGTGAAGTTAGAAAACAGCCAGTTAACTGGGAGCAGGGCCATTTGCACCTCATTTGTCGGATCATCCCTCCTAGCTTGGGGTCCCCCTGTTTAGCTTTATGTTCGGTGGATGGGTTTTGACATTTTTTGGGTGCCCAGCACAAGTTCTGGGTCCTTGTACAGTGAGCACAGCAGATGTTGGGTTTTAGGTGCTTGGTGCCTCTGGAAATCAGGCCATTTCTGTGTTGTTATTTATTTGGATGGTGCTAGTGCCTGGGACTCCAGTCCTGGATAGGTTTCAGAGGAGCAGCCGTGTTAGTCTGTATCCGCAAAAAGAACAGGAGGACTTGTGGCACCTTAGAGACTAACACATTTATTGGAGCATAAGCTTTCGTGGGCTACAGCCCACTTCATCAGACGCATGTAGTGGAAAATACAGTAGGAAGATAGATATATACACAGAGAACATGAAACAATGGGTGTTACCAGACACACTATAAGGAGAGTGATCAGTTAAGGTGAGCTTTTATCAGCAGGAGAGAAAAAGAACTGTTTGTAGTGGTAATGAAAATGGCCCATTTCCAGCAATTGACAAGGAGATATGAGGAACTGTGGGAGGAGGGGGAATAAGCATGGGGAAATAGTTTTACTTTGTGTAATGGCCCATCCACTCCCAGTCTTTGTTCAAGCCTAATTTAATGGTGTCCAATTTGCAAATTAATTCCAATTCAGCAGTCTCTCCTTGGAGTCTGTTTGTGAAGTTTTTTTGTTGTAATATTGCGACTTTTAGGTCTGTAATCGAGTGGCCAGGGAGATTGAAGTGTTCTCCAACTGGTTTTTGAATGTTATAATTCTTGACGTCTGATTTGTGTCCATTTATTCTTTTACGTAGAGACTGTCCAGTTTGGCCAATGTACGTGGCAGAGGGGCATTGCTGGCACATGATGGCATATATCACATTGGTAGATGTGCAGGTGAACGAGCCTCTGATAGTGTGGCTGATGTGATTAGGTCCTATGATGGTATCCCCTGAATAGATATGTGGACAGAGTTGGCAACGGGCTTTGTTGCAAGGATAGGTTCCTGGGTTAGTGTTTTTGTTGTGTGGTGTGTGGTTGCTGGTGAGTATTTGCTTCAGGTTTGGGGGCTGTCTGTAAGCAAGGACTGGCCTGTCTCCCAAGATCTGTGAGAGTGATGGATCGTCCTTCAGGATAGGTTGTAGATCCTTGATGATGCGCTGGAGAGGTTTTAGTTGGGGGCTGTAGGTGATGGCTAGTGGCGTTCTGTTACTTTCTTTGTTGGGCCTGTCCTGTAGTAGGTGACTTCTGGGTACTCTTCTGGCTCTGTCAATCTGTTTCTTCACTTCAGCAGGTGGATATTGTAGTTGTAAGAACGCTTAATAGAGAACTTTGTCTCTGTCTGAGGGGTTGGAGCGAATGCGATTGTATCGTAGAGCTTGGCTGTAGACAATGGATCGAGTGGTGTGGTCTGGATGAAAGCTGGAGGCATGTAGGTAAGTATAGCGGTCAGTAGGTTTCCGGTATAGGGTGGTGTTTATGTGGCCATCGTTTATTAGTACTGTAGTGTCCAGGAAGTGGATCTCTTGTGTGGACTGGTCCAGGCTGAGGTTGATGGTGGGGTGGAAATTGTTGAAATCATGACGGAATTCCTCAAGGGCTTCTTTTCCATGGGTCCAGATGATGTAGATGTCATCAGTGTAGCGCAAGTAGAGTAGGGGCGTTAAGCATGACGTGCGGGTGTTGGATCCTTGGGAGCATATTAGACGGATTGCTTCAAGTGCTGATCTTTAAGTGCTTAAGCAGGGATTGAAGGCTGAGATTTGCAAAGCTGCCTTGGGGATTTCGAGGCGCACTTTCCATTCCTTTCAGGCTGCGGTTTTCAAAGCTGCCTAAGGGACGCCCAGATCTCATTAAAAGGAATGGGGCTGGGCACCTGACTCCCCTCGCTGGCTTTGCCGGGTTCAGCCGTCAGCCTCCGGGGGCTCCGAGTCCCAACATCGACTTGCCAGCAACACGTAAGCGCCCCAGTGTCTCTGTGCTGAACAGTGTCCGTTCCTGCAAGGCCGGGGCTGCAGCCGCCTCCGGCCTGTGGGGCCGTGCGTGATCCCGGAGCTCCCGGTGGGGCCGACCTGGAATGCTGCAGTATCACAGCCCCTCGCATGGGGGCAGCAACAACAGCAAAAGTGTTGCCTAGTGGGTAGATTCCTGGACTGAGCCTGCTGGGGTCACTTGCCTGCTCTGTGCCTCAGTTTCCCCATCTGTAAAATGGGGGTAATGATCCTGACCTCCTTTGTAAAGTGCTTTGAGATTTCCTGATGGAAAAGTGCTCTATAAAAGCTGCTTGTTGTAATATTAATCCTCTGGGATCTATCTTCAGCAATAAAGGCCATTGTATTCAAAGATTGAAGTGCTCAGCTTTAGGAGCAGGGGGAGTTAGTTTTATCCACATTTGTGGTTTGCGTCCCTCGGAGGGAGCCCATGAAAGAGCTGTTACACTGGGACGTGGCAGGAACAGGCTCTGGCCAGGACTGAATTCCCGGAGCTGCTGATGAAAACGTATCCCGGCAGGCCTGGTCGGTCCCAGCTGCTAGAAATGAGCATCACTCTACCTCCCGTCGTGCCTGAGCTCCTGAACTCTGCCTGTCTGCTGGGGCAGTCTGCCTGGTCTGACTGACGGACAGCGGGAGCTGTCTGTGTATCTAATTTGATGGGTCTGTCTGTCTGTCTGTCCAATACGCTGTACCATAAACCCACCCAGCCATTTGAAATGCAGCCACCTCTGCGGCGCAGCAGCTGTTCAGCAGACCGCAGGCCCGTGCTGCCAAGGCTTGTGTCCTCGCTGCAGAGGATTTAGCCGCAGGCCGTGGGTGGGACGGAGGCGTGGGCTCCCAGACACAGCGCAGTGTGGGGTTATGTTTGCCGGACTCTCCCTTCAGCTGTCAGAGCCGGGCAGGGGGCAGGGGCTTCTCTAAGATACACATTTTGTATGTCACTTTTTGCAGCGCGCGGCCGAGCGGTGTCAGAACTCAGGTCCGTTGGGAGCAGAAACACTGTTCCCTCGACCAGGGGCAGGGCAATGGCCCCACTGCCGGGCGTGGGCACCTTCGCCAAGGGGTCTCGTTCTCAGGGGATGGGGCAGGAGGGTCACAGGCAGAAACTACAACTGCCATGTCCACACTAGGAGTTCAGCCCGGGTTAGCTACCACCCGTTTAAAACTCACCCTCCTTGCCTAGTGAAGAGAAGGCCCTAAGGGGCACATTGGAGACTCTCCCAAGCACAGCCAGAGTCTTCCCAGCGTTACTCGGGGAGGTGCCATACGTTTGTCCCCGGTTTCCTACGTACATGCATTTACTGGCTTCGCAGCCGGTAGCTGGGAGGTGAAACGCTCTATTGAAAATGGACACACTGAGCTGCAGGGAGATTGGAAAAGAGGCCACGATTTGGGCACATGGGGGTGGGAAAGCGGGCGCGGGAGCTGAGCGCTGCGACGGTGGCAGGCCCTGGGTATCTGCGGTCTCAGTAACCAGCCGGGCTGGTGGCAAAGGGGCAGAGTGATCTGGTGAAGGGCACGGAAACAAGTGGGTGAATATCAGAAGTTGAGTTAAGGTTCAGCATAGAAAGGGTTAATTAATGATTGATTGTTTTCCCAAAGGGTTGATCAGTTGTTATAGAATCCAGGCAGTTGCTGATAACCCTGGCTTCTAGCAATATCAATCATTCCTATTTCTTATGTAGCACTTAGAACCACCTCTAGCATCTTCTGCTGACTGGCATACATAGACTCCTAGACTTTAAGGCCAAAAGGGACCATCATGATCATCTTGTCTGACCTCCTGCACATCACAGAACCTCAGAACCTCCCCCACCCACTCCTGTGATAGACCCCGAACCTCTGATGTTCTCACGTCATGATTTAAAGACTTTAAGGTACAGAGATTCCACCATTTACACTAGTTTAAACCAGCAAGTGACCCATGCCCCAGGCTGCAGAGGAAGGCGAAAAACCCCCAGGGTCTCTGCCAATCTGACCCGGAGGAAAATTCCTTCCTGACCCCAAATATGGCGATCGGTTAGACCCTGAGCATGTCAGCCAGACCCCACCAGCCAGACACCTGGGAAAGAATCCTCTGTAGTAACTCAGAGCCCTCCCCACCTAGTGTCCCATCACCGGACATTGGAGATATTTGCTGGTAGCAGTCACAGATCGGCTACATGCCATTGTAGGACGTCTCGTCACACCATCCCCTGCAGAGCCGTCTCTAGGCTACGGCGAATCGGGGAGACCACCCCAGCCCCGCGCTTTGGGGGGCCCCGCGGGAGGCGGGTGGGGTGAGGAGGCGAATGAGGGGGGGCGAGGAGGAGCCCCCTTGCCAGAACCTACCTCCCCTCCCCCCCCGCCGATCAGCGCCTCCCTCTCAGCGCCCACCGCGGATCAGATGTTTTGTCCGCGGCGTCAGGAGGCGCTGGGGGGAGGGGAGAGAAGTGAGGGCGCAGAACTGGGTGGGAAAGAGGCGGGGCAGGCGTGGGAAGAGGCGGGGTGGGAGTGGGGCCTTGGGGAAGGGGTGGAGTGGGGGGCGTGGCCTGGGCGGAGCCAGGGGGAGCACCCCCTGGTAGATTAGAAACTCAGTGCCTATGTCCCTAGGGATGGCCCTGATCCCCTCCATAAACGTTCCAAGCTGTCTTGAAGCCAGTTAGGTTTTTGCCCCAACTGCTCCCCTTGGCAGGCTGTTCCAGGACTTCACTCCTCTGGTTACAAGCCTAAGCTTACCGATGGCCAGTTTATATCCTTTGTTCTTGTGTCCACTACTGTGCTTAACTTAACCCCTCTCCCTCCCTGGTATTTACCCCTCGGATGTATTTATAGGGAGCAATCACATCTCCCCTCAGCCTGCGTTTGGTCAGGCTAAACCAGCCAGGCTCTTTGAGTCTCTTCCGGGAAGGCAGCTTTTCCATTCCTCGGATCACCCTAGCAGCCCTTCTCGGCACCTGTTCCGGTTTGAGTTCATCTTTCGGAAGCCTGGGAGACCCCATGTAACCGTCTATAACACGCTGCTTGTACCCGTGACATGCGTCGAAAAACCTAGTGGTAACTTCAACCCCCAGCTGCTCAGCCGGCCCTCCCAAAGCCCAGTGGGTGCCGTCCCCCCTCCCTGCCTGGTCTTTAACTGCCTCTCACTGTGGCCGCCGTCCTGCAAGCACTTGTGCTCATGAGTAACTTGTCACACCTGAGTAGGGCCATCGATGTGCGCAAGACCGTTTGCATGTGTACAGGTATTCAGCACGCGTGGACCTCTGTCGGATCAGGGCCAGTGTTTGCTTCTCCCTCTGTTGATTTGGTCCCTATTTGCGCTCGGCCTGGTGCCCGGCCCCTTTAGCACCCGGTGTTCGGCCAATGTCAGTGGAGTTACCCCTGCTTTACACTGGCATAAACGAGAGCCGAGTTGAGGTGTTTCTCCTGATTTGCATCAGTGTGCGATCAGAATCGGGCCCGACATGTCTCAGCTCTACCTGAGTTCTCCCTTCACGGCACCGTTTCCTTCCATACGCCCAGCATCTCTCATTTTTGTTAATAGCCCCATCACATTCCTATCAGCCCCCTGTGCATGGACAGCCCCGCTCTGCTCTGTGCCATGTCTGATGCGGCTGCAGCCCCCTGGCCCACGTGTACTGCAAACGGGTGATGGATGGCTAGGCAGCCCCTCTCCCAGCTCCCCAATCCGTTATTCATGCGTGGGGCATGTGTAATGAGAGCTGAGCTCAGCGGGGCTTTGACTTCCCCTTTCGTCGCGAGATCATGGGATTTTTCTAAACCAAAACCAAACCAGACAGCCCAGTGTGGAATCCCTCGAGAGAGGGCTGGGTCCTAAGCTGGTGGCCTCAGGTACGAAGTGCGATGCTGTCTGCCCCTTGAGCGAGGCAACGTTCTAGGACATCAAATATTGCTTGGTCTGAATGTTAAAAAGCCGCCGCTGCAGGGGAAGTGTTGAGCCGGCTCTGGGCCTGGTACATCACATTTTTCACCGTATGTTTCATGGCTCATCTGCCCCTCGAGTTTTTTTCCTTGTGGTCGATAATCAAGGAATAACTTTATATTGTTGACGTAAAGATGCCATTTGCTTCTCCCAAGCAGGCTACCGAGCTCTGATGTCCCTGCCCGGTGCTGCTTCTCTTTGTCAGTCAGCTGTCTCCGATCTGACAGGCGGGCGAGCACCGCACGACATGCTGCCTTCTCCGTTTGCTCTGTCGGCGGGACTCGGGGTGTGTCTGGGCACCAAGGCTGGGCTGGGCGATTGCAGGACGTGTCGCCAGGCCTGTGCTAGCTTTGATCTAGCTCCTGAGTGTATCTAGATCAGCGCCACAGGCTAGCTGCTGGAGCGGGTACCAAAGGTACCAGGCAGGTATACAGCCCATGCTGCCGTGGCGGCACTGCGGAGCAATGAAGGGTACTTGTACTAGTACGTCCCCACATGCTGCGCTCACCCCTCCGCCTGCACCCCGGACATACCCTACGTGGTTTTTTGCGGCACGGCAGCCCTTTGCTATTCCCCTGGGGCAGGTTGGAGAGAACACCCCACTGCACCTGGGAGGACGCTGCAGACTTTCAGGTCAGGTCCTGCTGCACTGGGGCTGAGCGGGGAATGCACAGAGGCAGTTCCTCCCCGGAGCTAGAGAAGTTCACAAAGGGAAAGGCCTGCTAGACGTCTAGTCCATCTGCCCAGGGCCAATAGAGGATTCTTGTTTACAGCTGTTGGGATTCCCTCCGAGACCTTTTCCACTCGGCTTATCCAGATCCCCTTGTCCAGTTTGGGGAGGAAACTTCACCCAGTTCTCTGGGATCTAAAAAAGCTCAATTTGACTCCAGATTTCATCACTCAGGTTCCTTTCTTTGGCACACAGCGAAGCTATGCTGAGCTGATCAGACTGAAGCATAGGAGGTGGGTACAGGGCATATCACGCATCCAAAGTGACACAGAAAACCTCTTCCTTTATACACATTTACACATTACGTTCCATTTACTGTGCACTGCATCACACATTTTTGGATTGGCATGGTTACTTCTCAGGAACCAATCCCTGTACAGCATGCTCGGTCCATATGCTGTTCGGGTAGAACCTGATCTTTACATTCCAGATTTATCTTGTCCTTTGTTAGTATATGGTTCCCTGGGTGTTCTCCCGCTTATCTTAGCTGGCTCAGACATTCTGTCTTTTTAGCCTCCTGACCTATTTACTTATCTTAGAACAAATGTTCTGTTTTCAGCCTAATGATCTGTTTACCTCCCTAATTCTATCCTCCAAGAAATGAGGCGTCCCACCAGGTGTTAATTACTCAGGCCAAGCCTTAGCTACCACAGGAGNTTTCAGCCTAATGATCTGTTTACCTCCCTAATTCTATCCTCCAAGAAATGAGGCGTCCCACCAGGTGTTAATTACTCAGGTCAGGCCAAGCCTTAGCTACCACAGGAGAGGATGGAGGGTTCTGTTCCTCTGGATATAACTTTTTTACCATCTATTGCAAAAGTTACAGCAGTTGGCAAGGATCTCTGGGCCAGATCCTCAGCTGCTCTAACCCGCCGAAGCTCTGCTGAGGTGAATTTATGCCAGCGGAGGATCTGGTCTCATAATAATTATATTCTTAAACCTCACCAGCCAGTGACTAATATAACACTAGCCCAGTCATCGCAGATAACGCACGGGCTGGCGTTGGCTGTCACTCGGGTTTAGGAACAGCGTAAGGCAGGCCAAGGTAACGCTGGAGCTGGATAGAATAGCAATGCTGGAATTCCTTCTTCATCTCCCAGGCTGCTCTCTTGGCATCACCGTTAGGCACAGAGCAGTAGAGTGTGTAAATCAAGAACAAACGGGGATGAACTGGCCAGGAGGCTGGGAATGAGAAGGAGGTTTCTAACCATCAGAGGAGGGAAGGTCTGGAACAGCGTCTCCATAGGAGCAGTGGGAACGAATAACCCAACTGGGGTTAAGATGGAGCTTGATGAGTTTCTGAACAGATTGTATGACTGGGTTGCCTGAGATAGCAGAGGACTGGCCTGGAGGTCCCTTCCAGTCCTGTGATACTCCCCCCCTCTCCCCCCAATTGCTTCTCCATTTCCTGCTTTCTTGTGGCAATCTCTATTTCAGTCTCATTGCCACAGCATGCAGGTGCCTGTAATCTTTACTCCGGTAGTTCCATGGTTCTCAGTGGGAGGAAGGCGTGAGCAAGGATGACTCGAGTGATCTGATCTGGAGGGGCCAGAGTAAACTGCCCCTGTCTGATAGCAGAGTTCACGTCCGCTGCTGGAGTTAGAAGGCTTGAGAAGCTTGACAGAGTTCAGAAATAAACCCCTGCAGCACGGAGGGAGTCAGACTCCATCTCCTTGCCCCATGGGACTTGTCCGTGGCGTTTATCTCCCTGTGTAGCAGAGGGGGCACATGGGTCTGCTGTAGCACTGTTCTAAGTCTATGGGGTTGTTTTTTCTCCAAAGCCGGCTGCTGACAAGCTGCTCCACTCACCGGCGGGACGCTGCTGATGTCAATCCATCAGGCAGCATTTTATTTGCTGTCTGGCTCTGCCACATCAAATCCATTTGCCAACATAAAGAGAATCTATTCTATAAAACACGGAAGACGTGCTATAAAACACTGGCACGCAGGCTTGGTGGAACAGCAGCCGAGACCGAATAACGAATAAAGCTGTTCAGGCTGGGAGTGCAGTGCAGGCACTGGGAGATTGCCAGGAGACCAGCGGGCAGGGATGCCAGCCCTCTCAGGACCCGCAAAATGCAGTGGCTCCAGACTCAGGAATGTCTCTGTGCGTTATGGAGCTGCCATGATGATGCAGGACTCTTTCCACTGTATCTAAATGTTCAGTGTATCACAGCAACATCGTCATTTTCCTAGTCCCCAAGGGCAAGCTTCTTCAGGGAGAATGTAATTTCCCTCATTGGAATTCAGCCAGCATATGATGGTCAGCAGGTGGAAAATGCCCTGAGATCGCTAATGACTACATGCAAGGCCAGATTAAAGTATAAGCACTAAAGAGTCATCCTAAGGCACCAGTGATTGGAGTCATGTGATGATCTCTCAGCTTTCACTTAAAAAAAAAAAAGCGAGTTTCTAATCTTCATGGTTGCAAAGAAAATCTTGAAAACGTGACTTGAATGTAACTGATGCAGCGATGCTGCCTGAGTCTGCAGAGAGCCTGAGACAGTAGCTGTGCAAGGTGTGAACTGCACCACGCATCTTTGAGAGAGGAAATGGGGGAGGGCCATAGGGGCAGAGCCATGAAAGGGGCCCTATATTGGTATGTCCTAGGGCCTCAGATTGCTTTAACCTGGCTTTGAGCGCAGGTGATCAGGATCTAGGTTTGAGAACTCATCAGCTGGAGACATCAGTAAGCGATTTATCTTTATTTTTCTTGTAACCATTTCTGACTTTGATGCCTCATTACTTGCACTCACTCAAAATCTCTCTCTTTGTAGTTAATAAACCTGTTTTGCTGTTTTATCTAATCCAGTGTGTTTAAGCGAAGTGGCCGGGTAACTCCATTTGGGGTAACAAGCTGTGTGCATATCATGCCCTTAAAGGAATAACAGACTTAATATATTAGTACCCTCCAGGAGAGGGCTGGGCAGTACAGGACATACGTTTCTGGGGGGGAAATCTGGGACTGAGAGTGTGTTGGGGTCACCCTGAAGCATAACCAAGAGCCAAGAGGTGGCTGGCTGGTTGCAGCACACCCAGACATAGCAGTAAGGCACTGTAAGGGCACCCCAGGTTAGAGGGCAGGGGTGACACAGCTCCTCATTGGTCTGGATCAGGGGTCGGCAACCTGTCAGAAGTGATGTGCCGAGACTTCATTTATTCACTCTAGTTTAAGGTTTCGCGTGCCAGTCATACATTTTAACGTTTTTAGAAGGTCTCTTTCTATAAGTCTATAATATAGAACTAAACTATTGTTGTATGTAAAGTAAATAAGGTTTTTAAAATGTTTAAGAAGCTTAATTTAAAATTAAATTAAAATTCAGAGCCCCCCGGACCGGTAGCCAGGACCCGGGCAGTGTGAGTGCCACTGAAAATCAGCTCGTGTGCTGCCTTCGGTTGCCTACCCCTGGTCTGGATTGTACCCTGGTATGTCCCAGCATGACTCTAAGCAAGCACGCTGCTGGGAAGGCACATGTTTGAAGGGTTGCCCGGAGCAGGCAGTTCACCATGTGCAGGGAGTTAAATGACCGGGCAGGGAGGAAATGCTGGGTGTGATCTGCTGAGCTCATAAAGCCGTTTGGCTGATGACTCAGAGAGCCTGTGCTTGCTTTGCCAGTTCATTTAGCCCAGCCTGAGATTTTGTCCCGTGTCCAAATTCTCCTCTCCCGTGTGTAGTGGAAAACAGAAAAGAAAAAAGGAGTCCCGACCAGGGCTTTAAATCACTCCGAAGCAGCTGCTAGGACGAGATTGATAATAAAGTAACTCCCTCCCCACGCATACTGTATCTTTCTCTCCCAACAGCCCTTCTGATGAATTTATCGAGGGGTTTTATCATTATGTCAGCTCAAGTAATTGCTTCACAGACAACTTTCACTCTAAATGGGTGCAGCTGTTCTCCAGGGAATATATGTTATCGCCCTTCAGAGATGGTTGGAGGTTATGAGCCGTCGGGGTGGGTGGTGGGGCTGGGTGCCTGGAAGCCATGTGTGTGAAACATCCGCTGTGGGGCCAGATCCTCGGCTGGTGCAAATATTTGCTGATTTGCGCCAGCTGAGGGTACAGCCCGTGAAATCTGGTGTCAGGCTGCAGATGTTGCAGAAGCCCAGGCACTTCTGGCATACGAATTTGCTGAACCAAAGGAGCCACTAATTAGTTTAATTCTCTAGGTAGAGTCCGTATGGAGCAAATCAGTTTAAATAACATTTTGTGGATGTTTGTGGAATCCAGATTCAGCTCTCATTTACAACCTTGTAAATCCGGAGTGACTCCAGATTTCCACCAATGGAACAGATCAGGATGTGGCCTTTTTATTAGTTCTATTCCAGTAGGGATCTGGGGGCCCCATTGCAAGAGACAGGCCGTGCTGCAACAAGCCACAGTCTAAATAGTGAAGGCAGGTGAAGGCTAGCAGAAGGGAAGCGTTATTATTCCCATCATACGGTTGGGGCACCAAGGCCCAGAGAGAGATTAAGTGACTGGCTGAAGGTACAGACTGGCCTGGTCTCCCGGTGTGTCAGGGAGACTCCCATTTACACCCAGAAATCTCTTGACTCCCAAGTTTATAATGTTGTCTCCCACGTAAAAATGGTGGTACTGCAACCTGACTCCCATTCGCTCTGATTTGGAGGGGGTGGGTGTAGAGGCTCATGGGGCAGGGTGCTGTTGAGGGGGAAGAGGCGGGTCAGGCGGGGGGGGTGGATCTATGCCCCCCTCCCACTTTAAAGGGTGCTCTGCAGCCCCCTCTTTTTAAACTTTATTAGCAAATTAAGGACCAGCACAAATCTCGCTGAAATTCATTTGAAAATGCTGATCAGTGTGCTAAGGTCACCCAGGGCGGAACCAGGAGCTGAAGCCACATCAGACGCTGTCTTGGGCCTTAGCCACAGAGCCAGACTTCCCCTCAGGCTGGCCTCTGGGTTGTTGTTGGTGAGCGTAGCTAGATTGAGTTCGGGGGGGGGGGCGGCGGGGGCTCTACCTGTTTGTTTGGTAAGACAGGGCTGACCTCCATGGGAGGGTTCACGGCTGAGAATCCTGACTAGAGATGGGGGCCACCCACTGGTCCAGCATAGCTCACGGGCTGGCTTCTGCGAATCCCATTCCAGGGCGCCGATCTCTCCCCCTGTGTTGTAGAGGTAAGCTGGGCTGAGGATCCCCCTGGGCAGCTGGGTGCCTCGGCATTAGCACTTGGTGTCTTGGACTTCCCTTGCTTTGCAGTGATAGCGACAAAGGCTAGACATTTCTAAAGCCACCCGTCGACTTCCCGGGACATGCAGGCTGCTCAGTGCCCGAGTTGCTTTTGCAAATAGGACATAGGCTCCTAAACCCCCCAGGTGCTTTTGCAGATTTTGCCTGAATGCAGCAATACACACGAAACCTCTCCCAGCAGGGAGTTGCCGAGGAGGCTTTTTCAGACTCAGCAGCTCCAATCAATATCCTGCCATCGACTGCCTTAGCAAAACAAACCTTGGCCAGCGTGGGCTCATCAAGGGCGAAGGGCAGATTTTTAAAACAAACAGCTCCGTGGTGCTCACAGCCAGAGAACAGAACGGCCGCTGGCTCGCTGTCTCCAGGAGATGTTTACCATGCGCGTTAAATGCTCCCCAAACTCTCTGAAGGCCGACGTGGCAGCTGGGTTTGCTGGAGAATTAGGCGGCATTAATCTGTAGACAAAGCAATCGAGAGAGGATGTGTGCTTGATACACAGCTTCTTCTGTCGCCCACTGCCCGAGATGTGTGAGCTCCTTGTGTTGCCAGTCCCCGGCAGGCTGGTCCTCTCCCATGGTGAGCTGGTGGGCCAAATCCATCCTCGGTGCGGGTCAGATGGAACTGCGTGGAACGGCATCCTTCTTCTTCGTCACGTTAATCAGCGCAGTGCCTAGGGACCAGCCGAGATCGGGCTCCATCGTGCCAGCATCGCACAGACCCGGGGACGGTCTCTGCCACAGGCCGGTCCAGCTGGACAAAGCAGACGCAGGGTGGGGGAGAGGGGGGAACACACCGGTCCTGCGTCAGTCGCATTAGAGACGGTCCCTGCTGCAGCACCGAGGTGCGGAGAGTGGAAGTGCCGGAGTCCCGGCCCGCCCAGACCCGTGGGATGTGTGCGGCTCCCCTTGCAGTGGCTGTGGTGAGCACTGGGTGCGGTGTGGGGGTGCAGTGCCCCCAGGAGAGCGCTGGCTGAGCCTCGTTAGGCCTGTTCTAACTGTGCAGCTTTCCGACGGGGGGAAGCTCTGTCTGTTGTTCGTGTTGCCTGGGATTCTCCAAGGGGCCTAACTCTTCCGCTTCCCCTCAGCTTCTTTCTTGCGGAGGATGGCGTGGCTTGGCCCCGGCTCTCCATGTGTCTGGTGTAAATCACTGGGGGCCGTGGGGGGCAACGGCAGGAAAGGGCGGCCAGGCCAGCGTGGAGCCAGGAGGTGGGGATTAGGCCTTGTCTGTGCTGGGGTTTTAGTGACTGGGGTAGATACTGGGGTGCATTGTGCATTGGTGCAGCTTATCCCCGCCTGCAAAGACACCCAGTCGGGACGAGGCCTTAGACAAGCTTCGGCTTCCTTGGGTTTAGTCCCAGTCAGCGCTCAGCTTGGCCCTGGCTGTTTGATGGGGAGGGCCTGCAAGTGGGTGAGTGAGAGCAACCATTGACGTTTAAAATATCAGTACAGAAACACGGCAGGAAAATAAATAAATTACAAATTCAAAACCAGTTGGCCGTCCCTGACAGTATAAAGTGCATTTCCAATAGTCCACTGCTGAATACACAGCTCCAAATCACTTCGAAGAGTATAATAGCTAACTTCCAAATGAAGGCACAAAACCACTAAAAAGCTAAAAAACCAAAGAACATCAGCAATCCAGGTACCAAATAATTTACATTGGCTACTTTTTAAAAATGGGCAACTTTGCTTGACCTCAAATAAAGTTTGCAAGGCTTCCCACCGCTCTATTTGTGAACCAGTACTGAACAGTAAAAATAAAAACAGCAGGATTAAAATCAAAGGACAAGAACCGAAAAATACCCTGAAGTAAAACAAATAGCAGCTGTAACCTGGAACAAGTAAGAAACATATGAAAAACTCCTCCGGTCACAAAAAGGACATGACACGAATGCCTGTGGAGTAAAAAAAGGCACAAACGCGTTCACAGCAATAGCCCCGTGAGGAATTCTCCACTGGAGATCACCCAACCTCTTTGTAAGCTGAGGCTTATGTAGAGTTTGGCTGGCTGGGTGGTTGGAGTCCGTCACCAGACACTGTCTTCTCCATACCGTATTGGGGTAATCAACGCATGTTCGAAAATAACGAATCTGTACCGCAAGCAGATTCAATGACTTCTGACCTAAGCCAGCTTAGGACGGCAGCAAGCCGGTCCCTGGGATCAAAAAGAAACTCTGACCTAAGCTATTAAAAGTAAATTCAGAAGACCCATTGAAGCAAGCTGCCAGGCTTGTCCATGCCAGGAGCGACAGGCCAGAAAATAGAAACATTCGTATGTTCAGGAATGGCTCACGCAAGGAGGCGGCTGGCCATACGGACAGTACTGCCCTAGGAAGGGCGGATTACATCTCTGATAAAAACGGAGTAAGCCAGCGAACAGAATGAAAACCAAACTCTTCAGAAAAGAGATCCGCTGCGACCTACGTACACTGAGTAAAATCAATTAAATGAACCAGTCTTGTTCCACCTGCTGCAATGAGGGAAGAGACAAGGCACCTAGAAACAAGACTAGGAATCCTCATAGCAGGGTTATAAACAAGAGGTGCACCCAGCAGCCCTGGGATCTCCAGCCACCGATCCTGCGGCCTCAGCTTGAAAAATCTCCAAGCGTTAAAAAGACTTTGATTAGAAACCAGGTAACACCTCAATAAGGAGGCACCCAAGGTCCAACAAAAAAAGTTCCCAGTCAAATACCAACTCCCCTCCCCGCTAACGAAAAGCAAAGGTCCGTTGCTTCCAAGGAACAGATCCATGCACAAAGAAGAACTGCTGCAGAGCCTGTAACTGAAAAGTGGCATTATACGTTAATTGAATGCAGGAGATAAACCTGGGCCCCAAAGCAAAAGCAAAAGCACAATGGGTGCAAAACAAATATCCATGATCTACACAATCAAAAGCCTTCTCTTGATCCAGGGAAATCAACCCAATGTGCAAATCAGACATTTTTGAGGTCAAAATTACATCCCGCAACAGGAAAGGGGGATCAAAAATGGACCTGCTGGGGACTCAGATGACCAAACCAATCACAGTTTTCAGGCTATTTGCCAAGGCCTTTGGAAAAGTTTATAGTCAGAGCAAAGCGGGGACACAGGTCTCCAGTTCTTCACCTTCCCAAGGTCCCCTTTCTTAGGCCACAAGGTAAGAACTGCTTGACGACAAATGAGCGATGGTATCTTCTCTCTGATGGTCCCCTGGAAAACCTGGAGCAAGCCATGCCCGAGAAGGGTCCAGAAGGCCTCATAAAACTCAACAGCCAAACCATTAATACCAGATGCCTTCCCTGGAGCAAAGCCATTGAAGGTAGTAGTCAATTCTGAGAGTGTCAGGTCCTGTTCAAGTCTGTCCACATCCAACGCTGCGATCCTAGGAAGATCTTCAAGGAGCCGCCAAGTCTCAGATGGATGCACAGGCTCTGCAGCACACAGGTCTAAGAAAAAATTCACAGCAAATTTCCTAATTCCCACAGCATCTGAAAGCACTTGACCCGACAACATCTTGAAGTGGCCAATCATCGTCTGCTCCACATGTTTCTTTCCCAGGCCAAAGAAAAACAGGGTAGACGCATCCATTTGAGAGAGGCCTTCAAATCGGGCCCTAACCAGTGCACCCTTTGCTAACGAACAGGTTCCGCAAGAGCTGTGTTTTGTATTTCTAGCTCTCCTGCAACCCAGCATCATTGCTGCCAGCAAAAGCTTTTTCAAGTACCACAGTCCCCAACTCTAACTCCTCCAGCGAAGACCCAGGTTGTCTGCTCTGTGCATTGCTGACAAAAACATGTATATTCACTTTAGCCAGCTCCCACCCTTGCCTCAAGGAGGGGAAAACATCCTTTGATGCAACCCACGCTCACCAAAAATAATTGAACGAGTTCCGAAAGTGAAAATCTTGTACAAGGCGAGTGTTAAAATGCCAGTATGGATGACGGTCATGCATAGAAGGAAGAGACAACACAGATAAGAGCAAACTGTCACGGGGTCCCTGGGCGATGCTCTGGAACTGCTCCCCACAAAGCCAGTCAGGACTTTGGGGAGCCTCCTCTTCCTCGGAGCAGACTGTTTTCAGGGCAAGAAGCTCACAGGTCTTCACCTCCTGGGTCTCTCCTTGGAGTATTCAGCATATGCCCCTCCGTGCGCTTCCCACAGCGAGTCCGCCCAGGCGGGGTCCTGGGGAAGCCAGAGGTCCTGCAAGCACCCCCCACTTCGCAGTCAGACGTGACTCTCAGCCAGCCAGTAAAACAGAGGTTTATTAGATGACAGGAACACGATCTAAAACAGGTCTTGCAGGTACAGACAACAGGACCCGCTCAGTTAGGTCCATCTTGAGGCCCCAGGGGGGCTAGAGCCCCGTCTGGGCACCCCTCCGTTTCCCCAGCCAGCTCGAAACTGAAAAACCCCCCCCAGCCCCTCCTCCTCTGGGCTTTGTCCCTTTCCCGGGCTAGGAGGTCACCTGACCTCTTTGTCTCCAACACCTTCAGTTGGCACCTTTGCAGAGGAGGGGCCCAGGCCATCAGTTGCCAGGAGACAAAGTGTCAGGCATTTATGTGCACTGGCCCTTCGCTCTGCAACAACCATACACCCTTATCCCACCACCTAGATACTTAAGAACTGCATAGGGGAAACTGAGGCACCCACACAGTATTCAGAGGAAACATTAACAACATTCCCACTTCGTCACACCTCTCCCCCCTTCGAGACCGAACTGAGCGGGGTCACTTTAGCCAGTGACCTGGGGAAGTTCGAACCCAGCAACATTCCCATGGATTCCCCATCATCTCCACTTTGCACTTTTCGGCTTTTACCGTCAGTCCTGCCTCCTTGAGGCAGCCCAGCACCCTCTTCACCTGGGACACACGTTCCTCCCAGGTCTGGCTAAAGACACATGTGTCATCGATGTACGCCAGGGCCAAGTTCTCCATCCCCCTCAGCTTGTCTAGAATCTCCCCAGGCCTAGGCATGGGGTAGGCATCGGACCCGGTGATGGCTTTAAGCTTCCGGTAGTCCCCACAAAACCAGACCATCCTGTCTTCCTTGGGGACCAGCCCCTCGGGTGAGGCCCATGGGCTGTTGAACGGCTGGATCACATCTAAAGCCAGCATGTCCTTGACCTCTCTCTCCAGGTTCTGGGCTGCTTTCCCAGTGACTCTGAACAGGGAACACCTGATGGGGAGATTGGCTCCCACCTCAGGGAAGAGATCCACCAGGGGGTCTTCCCCCTTCTCCTCCCAATCCTCCCTTTTCAGGTCCAGGGGTCCCCTCACTCTCCTCCCATACAGCAGCTCGAAAGGGAAGAACCCTGTGGATTCCTGGGGCACCACCAGCTGCCTCCCGATTCCCCCCAGTTCTACTTCCCCTTGGGGAGCCCATTCCTGGTACAGGAATCCCTTCTCCCACAGGACTCTGTCCCTGCAGCCTTCCCCAAGGGGGTTTGCAGCGCTGTGGCCAGCAAGTTCCCTCAGCTTCTCCCAGGAGGGATCCTTCTGCAGCTCGGTCTGGAAATCAGCTGCTGGGGAAGGGAGTGGGACCTGCTTCCTCTCGCTGGCTGGGCCTGGGGTCACAGCCCCCCTGAGCCCGGTCCCTGGTAGCTTCCTCCCTGCTGTGTAATCACTTCCCAGCAGCACGTCTGGACCAGGCAAACCTGGTTGGCAGCCGACCTGCCCTGCCTGGGTGTCCCCCCACTCAGCTGGGGTCTCAGCTCCCACCATGCTCAGCACTGCCCTGGCTGTCCCAGTGGGGGCAGGCAGCGAGCTCTCTGCTCTCCTGCCAGCATCAGAGCCAGCATGAGCCCCCTCTCCAGTGTGCAGGGGGGCGGGGATCATTTCGACACACTCAGCCCCAGGGGTCTGGTTACAGGCAGGCAGGTATCCTGAGCCCAGCAGCCCCTCCCTCCTGCCAGCCAGGTCATTTGCATTTTCACTGACCATTTCCATCTTAGCCAATTGGTTCCCTGGATTCAAATTCAAATCCTCGGCCGTTACAGGAGCGGGGCCTGGATCCTGTCCCAAAGAGACACAGTCACCCCCCAACAGGACCTCCCAGCCGATATCCTGGAGAACCCCAACGACCAGCCAGCCCGACCCCTCCTGTGTCTGCACAGGGATCCGGGCCATAGGCAGGGCGAGGGCCTTTATCCCGGGGACCTTCACCCAGGTCACCCAGCCCCTCAGCATCTGCGGCTGCACCCCCCGGGGCCTGACAACAGTTCTCTCTGTCCCAGGGTCTCGCCACCCCAGGCATGTCCCCCCATTGACCCCCACCTTCCGCTCCCACTGGGGGTCCGAGGGGCCTGAGCCCAGGAGACTCCACGCAGACATATAGGCCGGGGCCAGGAGTGGGAGCCTGTCCACCACCCCACCCATTTGGCTGACAGCGTCTATGGCCTTGGGACCCAGCAAGGGAGCTAGATACCGGGGCTTTTCCGCAGGGTCCCCCTGGTTCAAATCGCCAGCCTGCTCGAAGGCCGTGTGGTGGGCATCCACATTCCCCCCCTCCTTAACCAGGGGCAGCAATTTAGTATCGAGGTTCCCTGCGGAACTGGCAGCCCGGGGTCTATCCCCACTCACCCCTGGGAAGCCCCCTATGCCTCTGCGCTCCACCATCGCCAGTCCATGCTGCTGCTGCTTCTCCTGCAGCTTTTCCTCGGGCTTCTGCTCTCTCTCACGGTCCTCTCGCTCTCTCGGACTCAGCTCCAGTCCCATCTGTGTCCGAACCCCCGATGGGGAACCCGATCGTGAAGACCCCCATCTGGTTGGGGACCAGACTCTTGGGGATGCCTGGCTACTGCTCCTGCTGCTTCCAGATCCTCTTGTAGCCCCATCTGGGTCAGGAATCTGCTCCTTAGAGCGGTTCTCGTCCTCCAGCTGCACGATTAACTGGGCCTTGGTGAACTTCCCAATGCGTAACCCTCTCTTTTTGCACAGGATCACAATGTCCTTCTTAAGGAGATGGGGATAGGCCATCACTTCGCTGTTCCCAAGTTGCTCTGGACTCACAGGCCTGTGTGCTCTCAGCGCCCCCATGGTTTCCAGGAAGAACCCCTAGTGTGCCAGCCCTTCTCGTGGTCACCACCTCTTTGCCAGGGTCGAGCTTCAGACTCCTCCGCCCCTGGGACCGCTCGCTGCAATCCCCAGGGGAACCCTGTTACAGCAAAAGTCCTTCTCTCTCCCAGGGTCGAGCGGCAGGCTCCTCCGCCCCTGAGACTGCTCGCTGCAGTCCTCAGGGGGACCCCGTTACTCCAACAGTCCTTCTCGCTGGTCACACACTCCCAGAGGTTAACTGCCCCCTGAAACCATCCTTCTCTGAGCCTTCAGCACGCCTGGTCCTCATTATCCCCCCTTTGTTTTACTGCTTCCCAGTCACTTACTGCAAGAAGCGCCTTTCACGGGGTGCAGTACATCCCACCGCTGCCACCAGTTGTCACGGAGTCCCTGGGCGATGCTCTGGAACTGCTCCCCACAAAGCCAGTCAGGACTTTGGGGAGCCTCCTCTCCCTCGGAGCAGACTGTTTTCAGGGCAAGAAGCTCACAGGTCTTCACCTCCTGGGTCTCTCCTTGGAGTATTCAGCATATGCCCCTCCGTGCGCTTCCCACAGCGAGTCCGCCCAGGCGGGGTCCTGGGGAAGCCAGAGGTCCTGCAAGCACCCCCCACTTCGCAGTCAGACGTGACTCTCAGCCAGCCAGTAAAACAGAGGTTTATTAGATGACAGGAACACGATCTAAAACAGGTCTTGCAGGTACAGACAACAGGACCCGCTCAGTTAGGTCCATCTTGAGGCCCCAGGGGGGCTAGAGCCCCGTCTGGGCGCCCGTCCGTTTCCCCAGCCAGCTCGAAACTGAAAACCCCCTCCAGCCCCTCCTCCTCTGGGCTTTGTCCCTTTCCCGGGCTAGGAGGTCACCTGAGCTCTTTGTCTCCAACACCTTCAGTTTGCACCTTTGCAGAGGAGGGGCCCAGGCCATCAGTTGCCAGGAGACAAAGTGTCAGGCATTTCTGTGCACTGGCCCTTGGCTCTGCCACAACCACACACCCTTATCCCACCACCTAGATACTTAAGAACTGCATAGGGGAAACTGAGGCACCCACACAGTATTCAGAGGAAACATTAACAGCATTCCCACTTCGTCACACAAACCATGATCTGAAATCCTAGTAGGGACAATACAACCAGAAAGCAAACAAGACGAATGATGTCACCATACCTTGGTCAGATGAGAAGCTTGTAGAAGAGTTGCAGGTCCCTGAGCAAACAGTGGACGTGGTTCCAAAGGGTTCCTAGCCAATCTCTCATTAAGAGTACAATTAAAATCGTCCCCCAAAATTAAAACATTGCTTGTCAAACAATTTGTCAAAAGAGCACTCAAGGTCTGAAAAAAACACGCCTTGTCTTTCCCTAGAGTAGGAGCATAGACATTAATCCAGAAAAGATGTCATGGTTCAAAAGTACCTTGAACCATCAATAAACATCCAGTGACTACTTCCTGTACAACCACCGAATCGGGCTTCACCCTGTCGACAAAGAGAACGGCAGCTCCTGTGTTTGCAGGGGAGCCATGACTCGGAAAATCCTCCCCTCTCCAGTCAGCATGCCAGATGGGTTGGTTGCCAGCATTTATGTGCGTCTTGTGCAAAAATGAAACGTCCACCTTTTTCTGGGACAGGTACTCAAAAAGATCCAGACATCCCAGCACCCATTCACATTCAGAGAGCCACTCACACAGGAATCCATCAGACCAGTACTAATCAGAAAAAAATAAGAATAAGACAGACCCAGAACCACCCCCCGGAACCTCACATACTTCCACCCAATTCCCTATATCTATGAAGCCCCAGCATTTCCATTGGCCAAAGAGACACGCTCTTTGGTCATCAGTTTTTTCAATCTGTACTGCTTCTGTTTGTCAAACTCAGACAGAGACACGGCTCATTGTGTCCTCAGCACACAACAAAAACAGACCGAGGTCAGGAAACCAATCTGCCACCTCTACTCTGTATCTGTTAGTCTCATCCAGATACCTACCATTAGCGTCCGGGGCGCATCCCTGCGCGGGGTAGTTCAGGACCCAAAGAAGCTGTGAGTTCGTCATCACCCGCCCCCTCAGACTCAGTTATTACCACCCTCGAGGGGGGGAACCTTAGAGAGACCTTCTGATGCTACCTGCCTTTCCGCTGTGACCTCTGCAGGTCAGTCTCTTGAGGTTCCATCCAGCTCTTAGTGACTGTCAGCTCTTAACGAGCACTTAACAAAACAAAAGACTCCTAATGGAGCCTACATACTCTATCTTTGAACAGTGGGGATGGACAGGTTAAAGGAGACCAGGGACCCTTAGGGAGAGTTGACATCTCCTGGCAGGGACACCTGACCCCAGAGTCTGGCATTTGAGCCCCTGGCTTAGCAAGTGTCTTTCAGCTGAGGGTGACCCCCTCAGTCAGGACAGGTTAAGCTCGGTTCTGCTCCCCTTTATTCATACAGTAAAGATAACAACGTGGATAACAACATTTCACTCCCCCTGCATTCAGCACTAAAGTGATTTTGTAACCCAACAGCAGGCAAAGCTGATCACGGTGAGCAACACAGCTTCCGCCGGCTGGGTACCTAAGCAGAGTGGGTGTGTTCATGTAAATACAGTCTGGTCCTGAAGTCTCTCCCCCTCCCTAGCTAGCTGTCAGGGGAGAGTTCATTCAGATCCTGCTTAAGCATGCATGCATCTGTGTGAGCAAGGGTGTGCACGAGTAAATGCATGTGTGTGCACGAGTGTGTGTGTGCACGTGCGTGTGCGCACGGTGGTTTCGGGAGCAGCTCCGAGCTGGCATGGGGTGCCAGCGCAGAGTACGCTCCAGCAGCACTGCAGCGGCAGTCGGTGTGGCGAGGCAGCGAGTGGGTTTTGTGCAGTTAATGCTTTTCGATAACGCTCTCCGCAGCGCGAAAAGCTGCCTCTTTATTTTCCCAGGGTCTGGTCAGCATCATAACAATGAAGGAGGTAAATATGAAGGATTAAGGGATTGACTGCTCCATTAACCAAACTTGACAAGCCGGGCTGTGGGCTGGAGCAGATACTGTACTGCTCCCTGATGGCCACGGTCACTGGTTCAGACGGGGTGTGGTTATGGCCCCATCCTGCAGGCGCTTAGCGCTCGCTGTTCCTGTATAGGCTTGTTTGACTTTTGATACTCTTAGATCTTACACTAATATGTATAAACAAAGGCCAAAGACTGTGTGTTGCTTCNAAACGCGCTGCGGCGTCGGAGCCGGGGCGGGGGACGCGGGGTGAACGCGCTGCGGCGTCGGAGCCGGGGCGGGGGACGCGGGGTGAACGCTCTGCGGCGCCGGAGCCGGGACGGGGGACGCGGGGTAAACGCGCTGCGGCGTCGGAGCCGGGGCGGGGGACGCGGGGTAAACGCTCTGCGGCGCCGGAGCCGGGGCGGGGGACGCGGGGTAAACGCGCTGCGGCGTCGGAGCCGGGGCGGGGGACGCGGGGTAAACGCTCTGCGGCGCCGGAGCCGGGGCGGGGGACGCGGGGTAAACGCGCTGCGGCGTCGGAGCCGGGGCGGGGGACGCGGGGTAAACGCTCTGCGGCGCCGGAGCCGGGGCGGGGGACGCGGGGTAAACGCGCTGCGGCGTCGGAGCCGGGGCGGGGGACGCGGGGTAAACGCTCTGCGGCGCCGGAGCCGGGGCGGGGGACGCGGGGTAAACGCGCTGCGGCGTCGGAGCCGGGGCGGGGGACGCGGGGTAAACGCTCTGCGGCGTCGGAGCCGGGACGGGGGACGCGGGGTAAACGCGCTGCGGCGTCGGAGCCGGGGCGGGGGACGCGGGGTGAACGCGCTGCGGCGTCGGAGCCGGGGCGGGGGACGCGGGGTAAACGCTCTGCGGCGCCGGAGCCGGGGCGGGGGACGCGGGGTAAACGCGCTGCGGCGTCGGAGCCGGGAAGGGAGCACTAGGGAACAGACTCTGCTGACGTGTAGCGCTGTGGATATGCTTGCTTGGAACTAGCCGCAATAAACATGGCATTGGCTGCACTTCGGACTTCTGGTCTTCTGCTTTCTGTCTGTGCGCCAAGAACCAGGGGAGGGGGCGAAGGGAAAGCCCCTAGCACTAGCCTCTGCTCAGAAAGGGCCTCTCCGCTGCCTCTCTGGAGTCTCTTAAGTGTAACACAATCCCCCCGTCTCTACAGCCTGCTCTGTCCTTCGGGGAGGATTTATACGCCGATATTCTAGTTAGCCCTTTGCTTTCTGGTCATTCCACCCTGAAGCTTTATAATTCTCAGCTCCTAGCCCGTTGCCATTGCTGCTCCTTGCACTGATGCAGAGGCATTTCTAGCTTTTGGCCATAGATCTGTATCATTGTTAGCCCTTAGCCCCTGTGCCCTGACTTGGCTTTTGGGAATGTCCCTGCGTGATCTCAGCCTGTCCCTGCTGCAGGTAAGCTGTGATTTCTGTCCTGACCTTTCCTATTGGCGCAGGCCAGGTTGAAACTGACATTTGATTCGGGTTTTTTTTTATTCTGCCCTTTGCAAAGTCTGTTACCTGGGTTGTTTTGTTAATACCAAATCTTTCTTCAGAAGCCTCCATGCCAGTATCCTGCCCTCAAAAGCAGCCCCCACTAATAAACCGATGTGAAATGCAGTGCTCAAGGAGTCTCCTGCGTAATGGGTCATTGTTGGAGATCCTTTAGTAACAAGCCCAACTCTCCCTTCGATAACCCGACAGCGAGATATCCAGACCCTACAACAAACTAGTGTGGTCAGCCCAGTGCTCAGGAGAGACCCTACAATAACAAATCAGTGTGGTCAGCCCAGTGCTTAGGAGAGACCCTACAATAACAAATCAGTGTGTGCATCCCAGTGCTTAGGAGAGACCCTATAATAACAATCCTTAGATCCGCCTTTAGTGAATAAAACAAAGCTGTCTGAGGAGGCAGGTTCCAGGTGCTGGGGTGAGCAGCAGCAGAGCACAGGAAGTGTTGGAGTAAAGCTAGGATAGATAATACTGTAACCGTCTTGCTCGCCACACCGTGGACAGCTGGGTCCTTTTCTCAAATGGATTGAAAAACAAAAAAAGAAACGAAGCCCTGACAAGCCAGGGGAGACGGGAGCTGTAATTTCCAGCTCTGATCGCGGGCGCTGAGCCCCTGGGGAACCTGGCCTTGAGCTCTGTTGGAAATCTGGCCCCACAAGAGATTATTAATTTGGGACAGTCGTATTCTGAATGCAGCATCTTGGGCTTCTCTCTCTATTAGCCCTTGACGGGATCCTTGCAAGTGCCGCTGAAGCTGAGCGGAGTCTGGATCAAGAGCCCCACTCTCTGTAACACGCCCAACCTGGACCCCCACTTCCGAACAATCCCAATGTTGGGGAAGTTCAGACGTCAGATCTGAACCTTGCCTCCTACTTTTGCTTTAAGCAGATGCCGTTATGCAGGGCAGGGCTGTTTCTTACAATGATCCCGGTGCCGTAGCACATGCTAAAGACAGAAAAGCAGCTCCGAATTTTGATCAGGATTAGGGGAGGGAGGAGAAAGGAGGAAAATTGCTTGACAGGCAACAAAGCGCCTTTACTGCTCAGCGTCTGAGCCTAATTGCTAAATGAACCCATCTGTTTCCAGTTCCGTACAGATCCCTGCAGAACAGCCCCTTGGTCTGACTCTGAACTACTGCTCTGTATGCTCTACCCGTCTGGGTAGCTCACAACCCAGCCCTGGTGCTAGCCCCTGTAATTTGCCTTATGCCTGCAAACCTGCCTCACGGAGGAAGCATATCAGTAAAGATGCCAGACTCGCGGGAGTGTGGCAGAGATGCTGCCATATATCAGCTCCCAGGTAACAATGGCTGAAGGGGACAACACCTCCAAGTAACCGTTAGTTCTTCTTCAAGTGCTGGTCCCTATCTGTATTCCCCTTTGGGCACGCATGCGCTCCACACGCCCGGAGCCAGAGAATTTTTGCAAGCGGCATCCGTTGACCTGCACCTGCGTCCCTTGCTTACTTCATGCTTTCAACCGAGGGCATCAGGCAGGGCGGCCCAACTGCCTCTCCTGATCCTTGTTACTGCCACGTGGCCTCCAGTGTCCGAGCCGGCGGCGTATTATCGCCTAGGCCGACAAGGCCTAGGCCTAGGGCGGCAAATTTGCAGGGGCGGCAAATTTATGGGATCAGGGATCGATTTATCGCGTCTCGTCTAGACGTGATAAATCAATCCCCGAATGCACTCCCCGTCAACTCCGGAACTCCAGCTCATGAGAGGCGGAAACGGAGTCGACGGGGGAGCGGCAGCGGTCGACTAGCCGCCGTCCTCACGGCCAGGTAAGTCGACCTAAGATACGCCGACTTCAGCGACGCTATTTGTGTATCTGAAGTTGAGTATCTTGGGTCGACCCCGCCCCCCTAGTGTAGTAGCAGCTGACCTCCGCCTCCTCCGCGAGTGCGCCGCCGCGTCCTGCTATTCCCCCCTCCCTCCCAGCGCTTGCACCGCGAAACAGCTGTTTCGTGGGGCAGGGAGGGACGGGGGAGGATGGGGAACGCGGCGCTGGGGGAAGAGGCGGGACCGGGGTGGGGATTTGGGGAAGGGATCCAATAGGGGCAGGGAGGGGGCGGAGTTGGGGCGGGGACTTTGGGGAAGGGGTTGGAATGGGGGTGGGGAAAGGGTGAAGTTGGGGCGGGGCCAGGGGCGGCAATTATTTCAGGGCCTAGGGGCGGCAAAATCATTAATCCGCCACTGGTCCGAGCTTCTCTTCCTTCTTCTTCCGTCAGTTTCGGGAGTCAAGAACTGCATTACAATCAGCCGCTGATGCAGCGGACAGAGCAACAGGGTCAGTGGCAAATCATGGCTGCACGCTTCGGGGTTTCCCAGGGAGGTTCAGAACACCGTGCAGGACTCGCCTTTCCGTGAAAAGACAGAGGAGTCCACTCGCAGGTTTCCACAGTCACCCTCCGCTCCCTAGGAGACATACACCCGCCCCAAAGAGGAAATGTCACCAGCTGCCCTAGACTGCGTGCCAGGACTCACCAGCCGGGCTGCGCTCCAGGGTGCGGTCGTGTAGCTGATCTGGGCAAACAGACAGTGCCCTGTTACACTGCGGGATGGGTAGCCTGGTTGAGACTGGTGGCTATGCAGGATACATGTGAAATAAGGCCAGTCAGAACCTGAGCTATGCAGGTGGAAGAGTTTCATTGGGGGCTGAATGCAAATACAGGGGGCTGGATATTGTTTGGCAGAGGGGTGTGTGTGTATGAACAGAAGCACCGATAACATGGCCCGGAGAGAAAGCCAAATGGGAGAGCTTTTTGGGCAGGGTGCTGGATGGGAGAAGGCTGGGAACTGTGAACAAAGAAACTCTCTCATTTTATTTGATTCCTATTGTGTTCAGGGAAACAGGACTTTGGCCAGTCTTTGTAAATATGTAGGATTGCATTAGAGAAATACTTGATTGCATCATCAACTTCTCCTCCGAATGGAAACAACCCTCAAGGTCCTGAACATTGGCTACCCGCTTGGAGCAAAACAGGGCCACAGTACTGGAGGCCACAAGGGCAAAGGGGGAGGCAATATAGTGGGAGCTGGAGTGAGTCTCAAGGGAATGAGCAGAGACAAACCCGTCTCCTCGGGAGGCTGACCAGCTTCACACATCAGCTTGGCTCAGTGAGCGACTTGGCGGGGGGGACTGCAGTTGAATTCCTTCTGGCTCCCAGAGCTTGGGGCTGATCTGGTGATCTGCAAAGAACACGCAGGGTACTGCGGGAAGCGGCGTTGGTGACTCTGCAGGGATGCGCTTCCCTCTGATTCAGAACTGACGCTATACGGCTAGGGGGTGCCGTGCTGGTGGAGGTGCCATCTTTCAGCAGAGACGTAAAACTGTGGTCTGGACCTCGACTCTACACTAACGATCTTGCTGCAGTAACGTCAGGGGCTTAGTTTTGGCCCCTGGCCAAATGCCAGCGAGGGTCGTTGCATTCTGTCTTTCTGTATTCCCTCTGCCGTTTCCATTAGATGCAGCAGCCCTCTCCACCTCGGAACCAAAACGAGTGGGTGGCTGTTAATCAGCTGCCATATTCCACCCCAGAGGTGGCTGCATTTCAGATGTGGGTGAACTGATCCTTGCATAGAGCCTGACTCAGAACTTTTTTCTATGTATCTTCTGTTTTGGGGCTGGAATAACTGGGAACCCCCCCACAGCCAGTACTCCTGCTCTGGTCCCTACAGTGCCCCCTTCTAGGAGAGGCTGGGACTGGCGTGGCCAGGAGCTCCCCCCGCAGGCAATGCTCTTTGATTTGCATGTCCTGTATTGGTGCAGCGCCGTAATGCATGGAGGGCGTTCCCAAAGGGCCCTTTTGTAGCCAGCAGAAAGGAATGACTGATTGCATTTCCAGGGATTCTTTGCAGGGGGAGAGTGCAGTCCTGTGTGGAGGAGGGGACGGGTAATGCATGCTCGTTAGGCGGAACCCGGCTGCCAACTAGGGACTGGATTGCAAGGGCTGCAGGCTGATCGTGACCAAGGCTTGCAGGGTGAGCTGTGTCACGTCTGTGCTTTTCTGCCTTTTCCCGAGTGGGGCCCCCCAGCTCCCTGGCAGGCCGGAAGGGGGCGAGGTGGTCGCAGGGCAGTGATGTACGGGCCAGTGGTGGCCATTCAGAATGGCAGAGATCTCATGAGATCAACTGATCCCTGGGAAATCTCATTAGAATAGTTTGGGTGATGTCAAAGCTGTCCAGCCCCGGTCCTCCCCCGATCACACCTGGAGCTTGACCCGCCCCCAGCTTTGATCCGACCTCTGACTCCTTTGCCCAGATCTTGCCAAATCCTGCGTTTGCACTTGTGTCCAGGAAGGGTTCTCCAAGGCAGGACTGGGAGTCAGGACTTCTGGGTTCTATTCCTTGCTCTGCCACTTCCCTGCACTGTGCCTCAGTTTCCCTCTCTGTAAAATAGGGGCTGTAGCCCTTCTCTGTGCTGGGGAAGTGCTCTGATGCTGGAAGTGACCATGGAATTGCTGCCACGCCGCTGTTACTCTCCCCTGCCTTTCATCACGCTCTGATCTTTGGAGTTACATGAAACAACATCTCCTTGGCATTCAGAAAAGCCAAATGTCTGATCTTTGAAGCCAGACAGACCTGTCAGACTCGGTGCGAGGGGGCCCTTCAGAATCCCAGCTTCGCAGCGCGCTGTGCCTTTGTCTGAGAACACACCCACCCACTCCTTTCACCTTTTATCACTCGCCATTCGGGTGATGGGCAGGACGCTGTCAGACTTCAGGGGAAAGGCTCTACTAATAGAGATGAAATTCACCTCCGGGGATAAATTATTGGGTTATTTTTTGGAGAGAGACAGACAGGCCGGTCTCAGCTCCCAAGATTTTTGGAGGGGGAGACATGAAAGCTCTGGGTACATCTTCCCAGCACTGACAGCCTGATAAACGCCTCACTGGGAGACTGTATGCTAACCGAGGGTTCAACACAGCCGAGAAAACAAAACCCTTCTCCTGTGAAGAGGTTTGGCTGAAGCCGGGAAAGATCCATCAAAGACATTTACTTTGGAAGGAGAACAGAATTGATGCCATCCATCAGCTCCGGTTGCCTTTTATGCCAGTTCAATTTATCCTCCGCAGCCCTGAGAATTATAGGGTGGAAAGTTCCATCGTGGAAAATCTCCTGCCCGAGTATGCGCTGAAGTCAGCTGGCGTTTCGAGATTGCAGGCTTTCCGGCCAAAATGCCCAGGGCGCGGCCCGGCCCAACCAAACCAGCTCCTGTGTGTAGAAGATGAGTGCGATTTTGACTTGGAAGATTTCTTTTCTATCGATGAGCCCAGACTTCACAGCTGGGAGTATCATTGCTGGTTACTTTATAGCGCCCAACGGGGGGCTGGGTGCCTCACAGACCTCTGCTGCAGAGATCTTTCTAGCCAAAGGCAGGGCCAGAGCCCATCAGCTAGCTCCGTTGTCTGCACCAGCTGAGGATCTGGCCCTTAGATCTGATGCCAAGTTCAGGTGACTCCCAGAAGGTGGGGCAGACAGGGCCGTCTGCATGCGGGCTCACCCGAAGTTTGGCGGGGTTCCAGGCGCGGGAGGGTTGGATGTCTCTGGTTTCCTTGGAGGGGCTTCCCTGCGTGTTCTTTTGGTGGCAGATCATTCTCCCCCTTCTACTCACAATGGGCGAAATTCACCATGTGCAGAGAGACAGCCCCAAACGTGCCCCAGGTCCTTGCTCTCCATCAGGGACGGCTGCTGAGCCCGGGCGCTGGGAACGCGGAAAGGTTCCATTAGGAGGGCCGCTGTGAAATGGGACGTTGTGCAGCATGAAGATCAGGCGCTGATTTAAACCTTCAGATAAAAAAGAAGAATTGTCCTTGGTTACTTTGGCGGGATTAGAACAGTGTTAACCTATAAAACAACGTGTAAAACTTTTAAAGGCGTGTGATTTATTCCCTTCTGACAGTCGCAGCAGCTTGTTAGAATAGTGTGCAGGGAAACTCATCTATCTATCCATCTATCCGCCCCACTCGTTCTTTCTATCTATCTGTTTCACAGAGCTGCCGTTCTGTCTTTCTGTCTGTCCGCCCCCCTGTCGCCTGCTTTTCTGCCTTTCCATTCTCCACATCGATCTATCTGTCCATCCATCTGTTCTACCCTGTCTCCATCTCTCATGCAATCTATCAGGCCCCCAGCATCTAGGTAGCTCCTTTTAATGTTTGAAGGATCGCAACACTGGATTTGGCTTGCCCCCCGCTTGATGCAAGGAGATGCAAATTCCCCTGCCTGCCTTGGCAGGAGGGGATTCACCCTGGGCAGGGCAGACAGTGCTGGCGCTATCACCCTGCCTTCGGCTCAGCTTTAACTGGTGGCAGCACATCCCCCAGCTGCCCTCCCTGGGCCACTTTCCTGGCCCGCTCCAGCTGCTTTTGGGGCTGTGCTGGCAACACCGTCTCTGCTGCCAGGGACGCTGGGTTACCCTGACAGGTGCTGGCTTGACTTGGGGTTGGATTACTGAATTCTCCCAACCCTGCACTGCGTCAGGGCTGGATCATCATCCCCATTGTGTAGATGGGGAAACTGAGGCACGGGGAAAGAGACACCCCAGGTGATAGCGAGGGTCAGTGTCAACCAGGGTTAGAGATTGGGAGCCCGCCCTGCCCCGCCCTCCAGCCGCCTCCCTTCCCCGGCTCTGCTGTGTGACCGCCCCGCTGTAGGCCTTCGCAGCTGGGACCGTCCCTTCGCTCCGTGCAAGGTTAGCCTGGCTCCACGCGCAGGCTGGAGGAGGCGAGCGGCTGCTGATCGGGAGCAGGTCCTGCTGACTACGTGATCCAGGCTCAGGCAGGCACCGAGCCGCTCATCCCCTGGCCTGTTGGTGCGGGGCCCTGCCTGTGCTAACTCCCCTGCCATTGAGTGACAGGCCTGGGGCAGAGTGGGGACCAGGAGACCTTTATTCTCAGGACAGCTGGACAGCAGCTGCTTCCACCGTGTGAAACAGGACCCCAGGCTACCGGGGGCTCGTGACTTCTCCATTGCCTTTAATACACCGGCACAGCCCACGGGCACTACATCTCCGAGCAGGCGGCACAGCCAGGCTGCGTGGAACGATAGGCAGCATTGCATGAGGGACTCGTCCCCATGCACTCGTCCTCCAGTGCAGCAACACGGCCCTGCCTTGGGCAACCCCGCTCTGGCTTTCCTGCTCCCAGCCCGAGGCCAACGGGACGCTCGATGAACGGCGTTCGGGCACTGCCTTGCTGCGTAGCCTCCTCCCGGGCCAAGGAAACGCTCCGATCCCAGGGTCTCGGGCTCTAGCCCATCACCGGTACTGTAGGACCTGCTGAGAGCAGGACCCCAGCGTTAAGTGACTGGCCCAAGGGCAGCCTGTTGCAAAGACAGGAATGAAGCCCAGACCTCTTGAAGCCCAGCCCAGTGTCTTAACCAGAAGATCAGCCTTCTCCTGGCGGTGGACGCTGCAGAAATCTGCCTTGTGGGAAGGAGCAGTGTCCACACACCCAGCCCGTCTCTCCGGCCCCGCCTTCTGTACCACGGCCCAGAGGCTCTCATCTCCTGCCCTGGATCCTTGCAAAAGCGCAGCCTGTCAGACCCCCCCCACCCCCAGAAGGCCAGCTCCAAAGGGAGCGAGCTCTTCCCATCGGGAACCTCCCTGCTCCCCCTCCACGTCAGTTGGTAACGAGCTGAGCCAAGGGAACGGCCTGGTGAATTAGTGCCTTGACTGGGTCCTTTCTCGCCAAAGTTAGGTGTTTCCTGCTCCGGCGCCTTCTTTAAGGCACCGGCCTCCCTGCTTCCTGGGTTGCATTTCCGCTTGCTATTGGCTGTGGCAAAAGCAGCCCCAGCTGACAGACCCGTGGCAGCCAGGGCTGGGGGCTGGCGGGAAGCATTCTAGATGGGATCAAGGGCGCTGCATTTAAAGGCCTGCCTGGCCCCGCTTCTTCAGTGGGGCGTGCGGGACAAGCAGGCTGTAACTTCAGCTCAGGCTCTGGCTTTGAGGGCGAAATCCTCACTGCAGGTAATGGAGCCTGTGCCCCATGCTGGGGAAATACTGGGACCAGTTCCCAGCTGGTGCAAATCAGCAGCGCTCCGTGGTAGTCTGTGGGCCACAGGGCTGGATTCCCCAGAGCTCAGCCTCTGCAATCGGGGCCACATTCCCTGCAATTGGCACCAGATTTTCCATAGATCCTGGCTCCCGTCTAGGCACCTACACAAGGGACATATCTGTGCCCAGCGTGCAGCGCTCTGCAGGGGAGGATGGCCTAGTGGTTGGGGTGCTTGCTTTGGATTTGGGAGCCCTGGGCTCAAGTCCCTGCCACAGAGAGTCTGATTAGTCAGTCAGCCCCTCCGTGCCTTAGTTTCCCATCTGTGCAATGGGGATATTAGCCCTGCCCTGCCTCACAGGATTAAAGATTGTGGGTGCACAGGTCACGGGGGGCTATGCAGATTGACAGTCAAGCTCTGATTGGGGGTGCAGTGTTAAATGCCCTCAATAAACAAACGGAAAAGAAATAGTGGCAGATGTGCTCCTTTCTAGTCCTCTCCGGCTTTCCTTGGGACTAGGGCCCAGCAGGAGTCTGTCCACACCATTCCCGGTGCAGATCGGCGTCTAGGGCAAGCCCGGGCGTTTCAGACAGACACGTGCTGTTCCGCAGGATGCTGTCCCTTCAGCTGAACGTAGCTCTGGAGAACAGGTGTGGGGTGTGGCGACAGCGTTCAACGGGACCCTCTCGCAGAGCGATCCGGGGCTGGGAATGCTGCTCAGAGCAGAAAGCTTCCTGCTGCCTGCGTGGATGCACGTTTAAACCGAAACGGATCGAACACTTGCTCTCCTTGCGTGAATGGGTGGAACCCCCAACCCGGGAGACGTTTCTCGTCTGGGGGATTGCACCAACTTTGCCCCTTCAGAGCTTCTTCTGCAATTTCTCCTGCTAATTAATTAAAAAAAAAATAGGGGGTGCTCAGAACTGCTCTGGTGGCCCTGGGGGGCTAGCCGCCAATCAGCTGTTGAGTGGGGCTGCCTTGCCCCCTTTCCCCCCCCCCCCCACTGCCCTTAAGGGGGAGGAGGGCGGAGCAGGGGCGGGAAGAGGTGGAGTGGGGGAGGGGCTCCAGGGGCGGAGTCTCATGAGGGGGCGGGGCCGGTATGGGGCACCCACCAGCAAAATGAAAAGTCAGCGCCTGTGATGGCACTCATCGAGGCCGAAGGAGCCCATCTTTTGGGGAATGGCCCAGGTGAGAAATCAGGTTAACGCTGATGATGAAGCCCTTCTCTCAGGCCCACCCAAACCGAATCTGTGAAGCCGTGCACGATGCTTTCTGCTCAACCTGTCACCGTCCAGCTGACCGTGGTGGACTGTTTGCCCTGTGTCATTTCTAACAGCTGTGATTCCATGCCGGCTGCAACGTGGGCTGGATCCTGCATCCCTCCGGCCCTAGCTTAGCTTATTTGGTCATCGTTTTCTCGCTGGGATACAGCGTTCAAAGCCGATGCTGCAGCGCAGATGAGGAGATGTTACTATTAGTCTCAGAGATGCTGTCCAGCAGAGGAGCGATTCCAAGGGCAGCAGCAGGTTAAACATCACACGTTTAAAGCCAGAAGCCCATCTCTCGGTTACTAAGCCGTTATTCGGAGGGGCAGAATTCTCCAAGCCATGTTGACTCTCCCCAGTTTCATCTCTGCTTGCTTGGCTTTGCTTTTTGCATTTCTCTCCACTTGAGCCAGGGCCCGCTTCACTTTTGATTATTGTCAGTTTTGTGCTCGTCGGGCACCCACCGGAACGTTGCAAAGTTTGGATTGCGAAGGCTGCAGGGGAATGATGGTTTTAAAAGGAAATCACAGGGCTGAATCGCGTGTTTTGGAATCGGTTCCACCGGTCTTAGGTTTTGGACAGTGCAAAAATCCAGACTAGGTGATATTTCCTGAGAGCAAGACCCATTCTGTCCATCTGAGCAGGCGCCTGGCTAGGAGGACTCCAAGGAGCCTTAAGGCCTTTGAAGACCCTGATTCAGCAAACAGTGGAGCACGTGCTTTGCTTTAAGTGCGTGAGCCCTATGGCAGTCAAGTGAAGTCAATGGGAAGGTAGAACTTTTTAAAATTGGGAAAGAAACTTTCCCTTTGTCTGTTGTTCTCTCTGGGCTGCAGGGACACTGAGCAGCAATGCTATAAGCAGAAATGCTGTGTAAGGTTTGAACCAAGTCTGAAAAATGATCTTCCATACCTAGAAGGAATCATTTGAATAGGAAATGGTTAAATAGACCTGATCAGGTTTATTTCTTTATTTTGGCTTGTGGATTTCCTTTGTGCTAATCCCAGATGCTTTTGTTTGCTTGTAACCTTTAAGATGAAGAGGGGGGAGGGATAGCTCAGTGGTTTGAGCGTTGGCCTGCTAAACCCAGGGTTGTGAGTTCAATCTTTGAGGGGGCCACTTAGGGATCTGGGGCATAATCAGTACTTGGTCCTGCTAGTGAAGGCAGGGGGCTGGACTCAATGACTTTTCAGGGTCCCTTTCAGTTCTAGGAGATAGGTATATCTCCATATATTACAAAAAAAAACCCAAGGGTACGTCTACATTACCCGCC
The DNA here is from genome assembly GCA_003942145.1 of Platysternon megacephalum. Lineage (NCBI taxonomy): Eukaryota > Metazoa > Chordata > Testudines > Platysternidae > Platysternon > Platysternon megacephalum. Next base: position 771,512 of record QXTE01000327.1, on the reverse strand, counting down.
CGGATCGGCGGGTAGAAATCGATATAGCGGGGATCGATGTATCGCGTCTGGACGCGATACATCGATCCCCGAACGCGCTCCCATCGACTCCGGAACTCCAGCAGAGTTAGTGGAGTTGACGGGGGAGCTGCGGCCGTCGATCCCGCGCTGAGAGGACGCGAGGTAAGCGTGGGTAATTCGAAATAGGATACTTCGACTTCAGCTACGCTATTCTCGTAGCTGAAGTCGCGTATCTTATTTTGATCCCCGCCCCTAGTGTGGACCAGGCCCAAGAAAGCTATTTTGAGTGCTTAATTTTTGGAATTGCTCCTTTAAAATCTAGCAAAACCCTAAGTACCAGATGTATTTTCTTTCTTTTTGTTTTAATAAAATTTACCTTTTTTAAGAACAGGATTTGGATTGTTGTGTCCTAAGAGGTTGGCGCACATGTTTGATTAGCTGGTAGCAACAGCTAATTTCCTTTGTTTTCTTTCTCAGCTCTTCCCTGGAGGGGGATAAAGGGCTTGAGGGTACCCCACAGGGAGGAATTCCCAAGTGCTCCTTCCTGGGTTCAAAGGGTGGTGGGTTTTTTTGCATTTGGGTGGTGGCAGCATTTACCAAGCCAAGGTCAGAGAGAAGCTGTAACCTTGGGAGTTTGATACAAGCCTGGAGTGGCCAGTATTAATTTTTAGAATCCTTGCGGGCCCCCCCTTCTGCACTCGAAGTGCCAGAGTGGGGAACCAGCCTTGACAACGTGTCTAAGTGCTTTCCTGGATTGGGCCCTCAAAGAGTAAGAGCTCAGCAGCATCCGGCCTCAGTCAGCTGTTGTCCTGTCCCTTTCAATGAAGCAGGTTTTCTAGCAGGTGCCTGGGAGCCAGTCAGTACAGACTGGCTGTAGTTTTTCTCCACCCTGCCTTTGTCTAATTAACAAAGACCTGAATGTGAAAAGAACTGAATAAAAGCAAATCCCCTGATAGTGTATTCGTTGTGTTCTGTTGCACTTTGGATTTCCTGTTAGCCACACCATCTAGCTCTCACTTTAACTGATGAGAAAGAAAACAGAGAGACCAGGTGGGGGAGGTAATATCTTTTATTGGTCCAACCTCTGTGGGTGAGAGAGACAAGCGATCGCTGTCCATCTGACCTATCAGTCCTCATCCTCAAAGGAAAGCTGCACAACACTTTCGAAAGGCGAGCCAGGGAGATTAAATTCATAACTCTGCTCGACACTAAAAATCACGGACTGAACAGAGCACCTGGATTTATGGTTTATTGCAACAATCCATAACCCACTAACAACCTCCCTCCCCCNCACCCCCCCCCCCCCCCCCTCCTTTCCCCACTGTGACTGGAGGGGAGTTAACTGGCCACTTTGAAATATGTGCTGACTACTTATGCTAAACAATCTGTTCCACCTTGTATTTAGCTGGGAGGTTCCCAGCACCTTTCCCAGCCCTGAAGCAGAGCTCTGTGTAAGCCCGAAAGCGTGTCTCTCTCCATAAACGATATAACCTCACCCACCTTGTCTCTCTCATATCCTGGGACCGGCACGGCTGCAACAACGCTGCATCCGAGATACAAAATAGGCTGCAACTGAAACACAAAACACATCTCTGCGCATGCAAACGTGTGCCTGGAACTTTCTCTGCAGGCGAGCATATCTGCCCGCCCGTGCGTGCGCATTCACACACGCAAATCTGACGGGATCTCTCCTTTTCTTTGCACGGATTGTAAAGCAGCCCTCGCTATTTTTATTGTAGCAGGTCACCAAAGGGAAATAGACTCGCCAGGCCTTAGACCAGGGGTCCCCAACGTGGTGCCCGCGGGCGCCATTGCGCCCGCCGGGGCATCTAAGTGCGCCCGCGTAGCGGTTGTCTTTTTTTTTTTCTGTTGCTTCGCTGGCAGCGTTCAGGGGTTTTTTTGTTGTTTTTTTTGCTCCGCCGGCAGCGCTCAAGTTTTTTGTTGTTGTTTTTTTTGGCGCCCGCCAGACGAAAAAGGTTGGGGACCACTGCCTTAGACCATACGGAAGGAACACTCGGTATTAGGGGTCCCTGGAATTCCCTGGGCCCCTGCCCTTCGGAGCGGCTTTGTGAGATCCCCAGGGAGCGCAATTACACTGATCAGAGCAGGCCTCTGAAGGGTGTGAGATGTCTCCCTGCATATGCACCAGGCAGGGCTGAGCAGCGCTTCATTCTGACTGCAGTCTGAAAGCAATGCTTCCCAGGGCTCCTGGTGGTACTGACTGGGCATGGCTGTGCGCTGGCTGACTGGTCCAGCTGGAGGCTAAATGCCCCAATCATTTGAAATGCAGTTGTTTGTGGGGCGGGGTGGTGAATCAGCCTGCCTTCCCAGAGCCTGGCAGCCTTCAGCCAACGCCCTTCTTGCCCAACAGTGTGCACACGGCAGCCTTACACACCTGTAGGCACGAGCACACTGCAGAATTGCACGTGTAGACATGCACATCTGTACGCACCTGCACGCATACCACCGAATTGCAAATCCGCACGCACCCCGCCAGATTGCACCGCTGTAAGATACAGCTCTCTAGCTACCATGGTGATAGGTACCTCAGAAATACTACAGAGGGGGGAGGGAGAGGGGGAGAAATAGCCCACAGCCCTAGTGCCTACGGGAAGAGTGGGGGAAACGAAACTTGGGCTTTTTCCCTCAGGGCACTGAATTCCTAATCAGTTTATTATGTGCACAGAGGGTGTGAATTCCTGTTGAGCTCTTTGAAACCTGTTCTGACAAAGGGATACGAATGTGACTGCGGAGGCTGCATGCCCAATAAAAACTCCATTCTGACCTCTGCTTTGAAGTGTGTGTGTGTGTGTGTGTGTGTGTGTGGTGCCATGCAAGGAGGCCATTAGGCTTATGGATCTGGTGGCCCCCCTAAGGGAAGGGAAGGTGGTCATGGGGTTAGGCTGTAAGACAAAGAGCTGAAGACCTCCTTGCTGTCTTGGCTTTTGATCTGGTGTCCCTGGCACATCTTCCCTCTTCCCATTTGGCGGTGGTCCGTCCAGCTGCAGCAGTGGCATGGGCTAATTTCACAGCCGTCCATCTGTCCGTCCGCTCGAGTCCAAACACCGACCTGGTTCCTGACAATTTCCTGACTGCCTGACGGAGCAGAGCCTTGTGAGCTGCGCTCTGCTGCAGCTTGGCAAAGCACAGAGCAGCTGCCCAAGCGCTGGAGCGGTCTGTCTGCAGACTCAGGCAGGCAGCTGGGCACCAGTTTACATTCAGCTCCTCTTGGAAAGCACTCTTTACAAGCACAGTGTGGCCAACCCCAAGACTTACAACATCACGATTAAAAAAAAATTAATAATAAGCATGAGATTGGCTTAAAGTCATGAGATTTTTTTTTTTTAAATTGACAAATGTGGGGCTCAGTTTATTTGTCTTCTGGTTTTGGAGCCTTTAGGGTGCACCTGGGGCAGCTTTTCAAGCTTTTCTCTGCCATCATGGGAGCTAGAAACTTCCTTCCTTTAACTGTAAACCACGATCCCATGCCTCCAGGAGCTGGGGCGTTAGGCAAAGCTCCAAATACCGCAAGACTTATCTCCAGGATAAGAGCCAGACCCTTACTTGGACTATGAAATTAAAGCTGAAATTCAGCAGCAAGTAACATTTCCGAATGCCGCGAATGCAAAGGGAGCGTGGAGTCTCCAAGTGCTAGCACAGCCCTCAGCTCCCAGGGGAATGGGGCAGTGACTGGAGGTGGATGCATGGGCAGCATTTCCTTTCACCGGGGAGCATCTAACAGGGATCCAGACTAGTCTCTGCGCCTGGACCCTACGGCGCCATAAGGGCTCGTCGGTTGTGGGAGTATCAGAGCCGTAGCTTGAGGCCCAGGTGTGTGCAAAACAAGATAGCCGAACCGGAAAACGTCAGGTGCTATTTTCGGGGGGAGGTTGTATCTTGGGAACTCCTTGCTCAGTCGCCCCCAAACTTGGACCCTATGGCCCTAGCCTGCGCCCCCACGAGGAACTCTGATTTTCCAGACAGTCTGAGTCAGCGTGTGGACTTTAGAGCACTTAGGAAGCCAGGCTGTTAAACCCCAAGCGAGTCTCTGCGGGGGGGGGGGGGGGGGGGGGGGGGGGGGGCAGGCGGGGGGCACAGAGACAGGACAGGAGCCTCCTTAACCCCCTCTCGCCCCAGTTCAACTCAGCAGCCACAGGCCCTACCTGCTAGTGCTGACGGCGTCGTCCTCTGCACTGCATCAGCTGCACTCCCCCATGGCTCAGCAGCAGAGCCAAGTCTTCCTCCAGGCTCCGCCCCCAGCACTGAGGCCCATGCAGTGCAGCCTGCAGTGGAGATGCCGCGTGTCTGTCCGTCTTATTCTACCTGATGCTGCTGCACGGGCGTGAAGGCTGGGCTCCGTTCCAGCCCTCGGCGTGCAGATCGCAGAGGTCGACCCGGGCTGTTACGGTAGCGAGACAGACAGAGAGGTGGGCATAGGAGAGGAGCTAGAGAGATAAGGGGTTCTATGGACAGATGGGTGGTGACTTCCACTGTGTCTGCACAGCAGGGCCCCGATCCTGGCTGTGCCCTTTGCAACCTGCTGCCTTATAAACATTAAATAATACCAGGCAGAGATCGGCGTGTCATTTGGGGGAGGGCCCTCTTTCCCTACCTCCTGAGGGCTCTGCCTCTCCCCAGCCCGGAAAGCGCTGGCTTGTTTTACATTCAAGGAATCACCAGTGCTAATAATAGTTCATTGCTAGCAACTTAACAACAGTCTTTATTAGATGCATAGTTAACATACAGAGCGAGCATCTTAACGCCTGTCTATCAGTATAACCTGAAACCAGCTGCCTCCTCCCACTGCCAGCTCCCACGCCCCAGAGAGGCTAGTCATTGGCTCAAAGCCACAGTGATACCCCATCTCTTTTCCGTTATTCATCCGTCTATATTGGAATGATTGTACCGGTTTTCTATACGTCTTTTAACAGGTCGTCTGTGACGCACGGCGCGTCTAACTGCTATATTTGCTGAATTACTGAAGTTCTTATTACTTAGAGGAATGCTCTATGCAGTCAGTCTGAGGATATTAGAGAGACGCGGTGGGGAAGGGAATATCTTTTATTGGACCAGCTTCTGTTGGCGAAAGGGACAAGTTTGCGAGCGTACACAGAGCTCTGGTGTCATTTTTGTTTTCTCACTGCTGTCGTTGCTGTACTGTATCATTTCTTTTTTCAGCTAAGCCTGGTCTTCTGGGTAACGATTGCAGATGTCACCAATTTCATTTATATGCTTGCCCTCTATTAGTCATGGCATCATAAGGAATTGTCAAGGCCAGAATATACCTGGGTTGAAAAAAGAATTAGATTTGTTCATGGAGGATGAGTCCATCAATGGCTATTAGCCAAGATGGTCAGGGACACAACCCCATGCTCTGGGTGTCCCTAAGCCTCTGACTGCCAGAAGCTGGGACTGGACGATGGATGGATCACTGGATAATTGCCCTGTTCTGTTCATTCCCTCTGAAGCACCTGTCGGGAGATGGGATACTGGGCTAAATGGACCATTGGTCTGACCCAGCATGGCTGTTCTTATGTCTCTTGTAAATTCATGTGCTACTTTTTTTGTTACTGTGGCTTTCTGAGCCTCGTTTCTCCCATTATAGATACATACGCTATCATCAGGTTTCAAATAAGGTCATTTACGTGATCCTCTATCAGAATAATTCTTTTGATACAAACTCAACTGATACTTATACTTATTCCTTTCCTTATATCCTTCCCGAATAAACGTATGTCATCTGTTTCTAAGCTTTCTGTTAAATAACAACTGTGCAGGTGATGAATCCAGTTGGAATGGCGAAGTTCTATAATTTAATAATGCCGAATATAAATCAGTATTTGTTTCTTCAGCTTTTGTTGGTATTCGCTTTACTATTTTAATGCCATTTGCAACTAGCTCATTAGATTGTAGGTAACCCGGACTTGAAGCAGTAGGTGTGAAATCACATGCTATGGCAAAACTTTTGAACTTTTGGTTTTGAAATTGAGACCCATTATCCGTCATTACCGTATTAGGAGTGCCATGACTTGCAAAAATTGATTTATTTTATTAGTGACTTGTTTGGCACATGTGTTTCCTTGTATGGATATTTCAGGAAAATGTGAAAAATAATCAAGAAGTCTAACATATGCATGTCCTTTATATATTCAAATAGATCTGCACCTACACCTCTACCCCGATATAACGCTGTCCTCGGGAGCCAAAAAATCGTACCGCGTTACAGGTGAAACCACGTTCTATCGAACTTGCCTTGATCCGCCGGAGTGCGCAGCCCCCCCCCCCCCNACGCGCATTTAACATGCGCGAATTCAGCTTTACGCGGTCGGCAAAAACAAAAAAACAAAAAACAAAAAAATAACAATTTAAATACTGTACCTGTAGGGCGGGCCATTCCGCCCACCATTACACTCAATGTGATTTTGACTATACGCGATTTTCGCTTTACGCGCTGACAGCGGAACGTAACGTAACCCCAGCGTAAGATGAGACTCGCCTGTATGTCCTTTTTGAATAGCTGTAACAACCCATTGTCAATTCTCTTTCCAGTTGCTTGAATAAGTTCTTCCTATACACTTTATGATATAGGAATAAATTTTAAGTACATTGACATGCACCACTGTGATAGGTTAGACCCCCCCCCTTCTGGGATGCCACCTGATGTCCTGGGGTTTCACTGAGCCCCTCCTGCTGCACCAGCCTGGATTCCCTCTCCGTGTTTTGCTGAATTAGGCTCTCCGGTCTCTTGCAGCACACACAGGTAGGGCCACACCCAGCTACAGATACAGACTGAAGTCAGCTCTGAGTGAGAGGATTCGCCCAGCACTCACGTGCACACCCCTATTGGGGAATAACCCCAAAATAATACTGTCTTGCGCTGTATAGAAAGACCGGCACAGCGCAAGCCCATAAAAATTCACCCTCTCCCTCAATGTGAAGAGCGATCTGCACGACTTCTTCCCCCCCCGACCCCGAGTTGGAAATTGCACAAACTGGGTTTAATAATAAACAAAACAAATGTAGTAACTATTAAAGGCAGGTTTTAAGTGATTATAAGGGACAGCAAACAGAAGAAAGCAGATTACTGAGCAAATAAAAGAAAACATGCAAACTAAGCTTAAGATCTTAAAGAGACTGGTTTCAAGAAGTAATTTCTCACCCTAACTGTTATTTTAGGCAAGTTGCAGAGTTGCTGTAGCTCAGAGTTCGTTATTTCTTCTTACAGACTGGACCCTTGTCTCAGTCTGGACTCACCCCTGGCTTTCCCCTCAGGATAGTTCCTTTGTCCCTCCAGGTAGTTTCAGCAGCTTTTCTTCTTGGGTAGGCAATGGAGGAGAGACCAGATTAACCCCCTCCCCAGCCTTAAAAAGGATTTACCTAAGGTGGGAAACCTTTGTTTGATCCCTATCCTCCTACAGAGGAAAAGTACCAGCAGTGTCCAAGGTGGTATTTTGTATCAGGCGATCTTGCAGTGTCAAAGCAACTATGAAACCAGATTTATTTGCAATGTCCACAGGAAGGAACTCCAGACAGATGGTAGATCCACATCTTCAAAGACTGATGGCTTACTGTCTCCTGGGCATTTCCCCAAGTACACACACAGTTGTAATTGTTACATAGTCAATATTCGTAACTTCAGATACAGAAATGATACATGCATACAAATTGGATAATCACATCCAGTAAATCATAACCTTTCCAATGATATCTTACAGGAGCCATCTTGCATAAAGTATATCTTAGTTATGCCGTATTCATATCCTAACCATATTTCTATGAAGAATACGGGGTGTAATGTCACAACCACATCATCTTTTTTAAATTGCATTGGTTACATCATAAGCTCTAGAAAGAGAATCGGCAACAATTAATGATTTGCCTGGCTGGTGTTCTAATTTAAAATCATATCAATGCAATTGAAAAAAACCCATCTTTGTAACTGAGGTGATATGTCTGGCATGTTCCTTTTTGAAATATTCACTGATGGTTTACGATCTGTTTCTGCCAGTACTGATCTACCATATATAAATATGGGAAACCTTTTGCATGCAAAAACCAATGCTAAAGCCTCCTCCTGTATTTGAGCATACTGACATTCTGTTTGCCACATGCCTGTACATGCATAAGCAACTGGTTTCCATAAATCACCATATTTTTGTAATGGAACTGCTCCTAGGCCTTGGTAGGTTGCATCTGAAGACAATTTTTTAAGTCTGTTACTATCAAATCGTTTTACTAGTGGAGCTGTTTTTATTAGTTAGAATTCATACGGGGGAGGGATAGCTCAGTGGTTTGAGCATTAGCCTGCTAAACCCAGGGTGGTGAGTTCAATCCTTGAAGGGGCCATTTAGGGAACTGGGGTAAAAATCTGTTTGGGGATTGGTCCTGCTTTGAGAAGGGGCTTGGACTAGATGCCCTCCTGAGGTCCCCTCCAACCCTGATATTCTATGATTAGTTGCTGAAGCTGCTTTAATTCTTGTTGATACGACCAGTTCCATTCCCTCCGAATATTTTTACAAAACAAAGCCCTTAAATGGGTTGTTTTTACTGCTTGGCTAGGTATGTATTTTCCTACAATTTTAGCTGTACTCAAAACTTTCTGTAATGACTCCTAATCTTGTGGGTAAGCGATATTATCAATGGGTTGTATTCGCTGCGGATCAATCTGTAATCCCTGGCTGGTGAGTTTTTCTCCTAGAAATGTTAATTCTTGCACTTTGAATCTATATTTATTTTTGTTACATTTCAATCCCGCTTCTTTTGCTCTAGATAATGCTTCAGCTAATCTTCTATTATGCTCGTCTAAAGTTCTTCTCCATATTATTATATCATCCCTGTACACTTGGCGTGCCATCTATATTTTCAAAACTCTTTTGTATTGCTCTGTGAAATGCCTCTGGAGCTCAACGTAATCCCAAAAGTAATCTTTTAAACCACTAACATCCAAAAGGTGTGTTAAATGTACATAGCAATTGACTTTCTTGCTCCAACGGTATCTGCCAAAATCCATTCAAAGCATCTAAAAGTATTTCGCTCTTGACATTTGTCCAAATATTTCTTTCCCGGTAGGTATTTTAAAATGTTCCCGTTTAACATACTTATTAAAGTCTTTTGGAGCTAAGCATAAACATAAGAATCCATCATTCTTTTCTACTATTACTAATGAATTCATCCACTCAATTGGCTCTTCCATTCTTTTAATTATATCTAAATGAACTAACCTTTCCCATTCCTTTTGTACCCCAGTTCTTGAAGCTAAATGTATTTTTCTAGTTGCATATGTAACTGGTTTCTTTGTTTCATTTTACGCATTGTATCCAATTTACTAATGCCAGTGAATAACTCTGTAAATTGATGTTCTATTTCCAGTGTTTCAGAACCCTGAAGAGTCTGAATTCTGCCAATTAGATTTAGCGCTAAACATGCTTTTAAGCCTCAAATGGAAATGCCTTGTCCTTTAACTACTAGAAATCTTACATTTTCTAAATTATCTTTAACTTTGACCTGTGATTCACAAATACCCATAACAGGAATTTTGTCACCACTATAAGATTGTAAATTAATTTGTATTTATTCTCTTACTACAGAGAAAAGTTATAATTTCTTCTGAAGTGACATTAACTTGTGGGCCTGTGTCTATTACATATGAAATAAATGTTCCATTAGTAGGTAGTGTAACTGTCAAGCCCTCCTTGTCCATTTCACGTTAGGTGTGCGCAGGCCGCAAGCACAATTGGTGGAGATTTTTTTCCTGGGTGGTATCCGTCGGGCAGACTCTAGCGCCCTCTGGTGCTCATGCGCTGGTATAAGGGGCCTGGCTGGTCCTGCACCCTCTCAGTTCTGTCTTACTGCCTGTGACAGTCACTGGAACAACTTCTCTTGCCTTGGCAGGCCCAGGGAATTTCATCCTGGATCACTTCCTGCATTCGTACACGCTATGGGCAGGCTGGCGTCCCACCTCCGGCTATCTTGACCACCCATTTGATGAGAGCTCAGGCTTCGTCAATGGCGTTTCTGGCCCAGATCCCGAATCTCTACAGAGCAGCGACCAGTTGGTACGTAACTTTTCCTCCCACTACGCCATCACCCAGCAGTCTAGAGATGATGCCAAGTTTGGTAGGGCAGTGCTGCAATCCGCCTGTCCTTGAACTCCGAGCCCAAATCCTTGGGTACCGCTTGGGAGTCACCTAACGTGGAATGGACATGAGTAAGCACTCGGAGAAGCAAAAATGGTTACTAAGCTTTCCGTAACTTGTTCTTCAAGATGTCGCTCGCGTCCATTCCACAACCCACCCTCCTGCCCCTCTGTCGGAGTTAGTCGGAACTGAGAGGATGCGAGCCCGACAGATACCACTGGCTTAGATTGGCTACATTAGAGAGCTTACAGCAGCCCAGGTCCATCAGTCCAGCTGTGCCACTGTAAGTTCTCTGGTACAGCCATGTCCTAAGACTTTTGAATTTGGAACTAAACGTATATTGCTAAGTTTTTCCAGACTTCCCTGGTTATAAACTTTTGCAAAATGATTCTGCTTCTTGCAGATGTGACAGGGCTGACCATATGCTGGACAGTTTCTAGGTCGGGGCTCCTTCCACATCTAGAACATTCTTTTATATGCTCATGTGTTTTAACTTTAATACTTTCACTCTGGTTTCCTCCATAGACTCGTTTTTTACTTTTCCTCATAAAGTCTATATTCACGTCCATTTGTTTTCTTTCTAAAGCGTGCAGTAGTTGTTGATTCAGTTCATCAGTTTGGCAAATTCTCACTACTCTTTCCAGATTTAGATCTGGCTCTTTTAATGGTCTTTTTCTTACACTGATATCTTTTATACCCATCGCAGTTTGATCTCTTATCATTGACTTAGATAGAGTCTAGAAGTTACCCTTCTGACTTCTTAACTTTAGATCTGTTAAAAACGATTCAAAAGTCTCTTCCTCCATTTGATTTCTTGAGTGAAACTGAAATCTTTCAAACGTATGCATTGCTGTTGCTGTGTTGGTCCCAGGATGCTGGAGAGACAAGATGGGGGAGGGAATATCTTTTATTGAACCAACTTCTGTTGGTGACAGAGACAAGCTTTTGGGCTTACACTGCGCTCTTCTTCAGGTACAAGCTGGAAAACTTGTCTCTCTCACCAACAGAAGTTGGTCCAATAAAAAATATTACCTCACCCACTTGATCTGTCAAATGTTTCATTTCTTTTTGGTAAACTGCATTCCTCAATTTTTATTAAGACAAACTCATAGACAGCTCGTTCTCTGCCATTAAGCTCAAATGAATTATATAATGAAATTGCTTCAGTGCCTGAATATTCAAAAAGTTGGCAATCTTTTGTTCATCTTCCTTCTGAGCAGATCCCGCTGCCCTCAGAAATAAATCAAAGTCTTGTTTAAACCTTTGCCAGCGTTCCGTAGCATTTGTTGACATTTTTAGAAACGGGGAAACTCTTAATTGATCCATCTTATTTCATTCAGACTTGTTTTCACTGCTGAATAACTTTCACCTCAGGTTGTTGGGTTTTTTTTAAATTTTTTCGGTTCTTTTTATCATTTCCTTTACTCCTGGTACCTGTTGTTTTATATTCAAGTATTCCGCTAGTCTTAATAATAATTAATTGCTGGGAACTTAACAACAGTCTTTATTAGATACATAGTTAACATGTAGACAGAGCATCTGAACTCAGGTCAGTGTATCAGTCTAACCTAAAACATCTTCTCATTGTCATGGCCTTGGGTGGCCTGTTGTCTTGTTCTCCCCAGAGGCTGGCCCTGGAGGGGGGCCAGAGCGAGGGCGTTACATTCTGATAAGTAAGCTGGAAAAATGCGGGCGGAACTACCATTAAGTGGATACATAATTAGTTAAACAACCCCAAACAAAGAGTCACCTATTAATGGAGTGATGTCAGATTGGAGGGAGGTCTCGAGTGGGGTTCCACAGGGATCTGTTCTGAGTCCGGTGTTGTTTAACATCTTTATTCACGACCTGGCTGTAGGAATCGAGAGCGCACTGATCAAGTTTGCACATGACACAAAGCTGGAGGGGGGCTGCCAACACTTTGGAGGATGGAGCTAAAATGCAGCGGGATAGTGATTAATTGGAGAATTGGGCTGGAGACGACAACATGAAATTCAGCAAAGACAGATGTAAGGTGCTACACTTAGGGAAGAAAAACCAAATGCACAAATACAGAATGGGGGAGAACTGGCTTGGCAGCAGCACTGCTGAGAAGGATCTAGGAGTTGGGGCGGATCACAACCTCGACATGCGTCAGCAATGCGATGCAGTTGCAAAAAAAGCAAACGCAATTTCAGGTTGCATTACCAGAGGCACAGCATGCAAGTCACGGGAGGTGATAGTACCGCTCTACTCGGTCTGGGTTAGGCGTCAGCTGGAGGCCTGTGTCCAGTTTTAGTCACCAATGTAAAGAAAGGATGTAGAGGAACTGGAAAGGATCCAGAGGCAAGCGACAAAGATGATCAGAGGGATGGAATGGAAGCCATAGGAGCAAAGGCTGAAGGACCTGGGTATGTTTAATGTGGAAAAGAGGAGATTGAGAGGGGACATGAGATCGGGGGAAGAGAGTGTGCATTTGCCTACTCAAAGCTCCCTGCTAGGCTAGCGGGCTAATTCCCCCTCCCTTTGGGCTAAGACTCCGGCAGGGCCTCCCTCAGCACGGTGGACAGGAGAGGAATCGCTCCCAGGCATCGCTGGCTAATTACAAGAGGAGCAAGACCTTGGTGGGGAGTTTGCAATGCCAGCGAAGCCCATTGCGTATGGTGGGATCTGGGTTCCAGGGTCTGTTTGCAAGCCAGAGCCATGGCTCAGGGTGTAGAGAGACTGGGGAGAAGCAGCACTTGGGCATTGGCCCAGCCAGGGTGATGGCACCCTCTGCGGGTTACCCATGGGTGCACTTGGGCACTTTGCCTGGGTGCTGGGTCCAGGGCTGGCTGCAGACTCGTTCGGGGATTCCTGCCAATGGCTTCCCTGGCACACGCTCCATTATCTCGTCCCCATCGCTCCCCAGCCCAGCTGCTGGGTCACAATCTGTGGTAGCGGCAGGTTTTTATTTTGTTATGATTTAAAAGCTCGATGGGTGACTCCGGGAAAGCAAGGGGCTGAGAGCGCCGTCTGGCTACGGACAGATGCTGGGCAAGCTTCCCTCGTAGTGTCCACCCACAGCCCCCCATTCTCCTAGCTCTGAGTCTCCCCACCCACCCAGATCTGCTGAGACCCCTCAAGCCCCACCTTCACCTGGAATGTGTTCTGTTCTCGTCCCCATCTTCCTTGGCTCCGTGCCCGCCTGCCCCATCCAGAGCAGAGGATGCGAATGATGGTGGTTTCTGGCCTGATTCCCTGCTGCCCTCACGCCCAGGGCTAAGTGGCTGTAAAATGCCACGGCTTGAAAATCCGGCCATGCATTTACGGTGCCCAGGTGAGAGCTGGGTGCTTGGGAGAGGCTGGTGTGCAGTGTGCCATCTGCCCTGCAGAGCACATGCCAGCGGGGGGGTCTCCCTTCCTGCAGGGCAGAGAGGGCAATACGGACGGGCCGGGGAGCCGGGCCCTCCCGGTGACAGACTTGAGTCTGGAGACAGTGCCTGCGGGCTCCCTCCCCCCCTTGGTTATTTCCCTGCACTTGATTAAAAGCCTAATTAGGAATGAAAGCTCCCTAAGTGCGTGGGAGCAGGGGCAGGGGGCAGGGCGGCTGGCAGTGTAGTGCCAGCAACGTGTCGGTGGTATCCAGGGAGCTGCGGCAGACTCTTAATTACCCTCCTGCCGGCCGGGCAGGTTGGCGCCGGGCAGATGAGGAGGCCCGACCGGGACCGGGGCCGGGGCCGGGGCCGGGTGGGACAGGAAGGGGTAGCTGTGGTGCACGGCACTGCCACCTTAGCCCAGCTGTCGGCAGGACCCCCGCAGGGCGGCCGGGTGTTAGCCGTCCATGCTGCGGATTAAGCTCTCACTGCACTGACCGCAGAAGGAAGCAGGGGGGGCAGGGCTGGGGGCTGGGGAAGTGGGCACAGGAGGAAGATGCAGACGGGTTTGTAGGGCAGGGGGTCTTGGGGGGACGGTGCTGCAACCTTAGCACGTCCCTGCAGAAACCCACAGTGACCCGCCAACGCCTCAGTGACGGCGGGTGGGGAAGGAACGAACGGGGATTGGCTGTGGGTCACCCCATAGAACTTCCTCAGCTCAGACTAGCTCCTGCCCCTGGATTGGGGTGGGACCCCCTGAGGGCAGAGAGCTCCTCCCCCTGCATTGGAGCAGAGCCCCGGGGATTACAGCTACTCCCCCTGTATGGGGGTGGGGCCCCAGGTTTATCTAGCTCCGCCCCCTGTGGGTATATAGCTCCTCCCTGCACATGGGGGTGGAGCCTGGGGATATAAAGATCCTCCCTCTGCATGGGGACAGGGTTGGACGTACCTTGCCTCCCTTCTGGACTGCGGGTGCCAGTGGCCCCCCGGGCCGCTCTTTGCAATGCCTGCCCTTCCCCATCCTCTGCTGGGAGCGGCAGATCCCCGGGGTCTCCTCAGAGCCATTTCCCACGGCCGTAATGAGCCCCGCTGAGTCCCAGCACACCCTGCGCCCTGCCTGTCTCCTGGGGATTCCCGGGGACCGGGCCGAGGCTGGGGTGACTTGGCTGCATTTCTGGCTCCCGGCCCCGCCCCGAGAGGCAGAGCTGTGAGAGCCCCTGGGCCCGTGGGTGCCCGGCCATGTGCTGGGGGATCTGATGCCTCTGGCCGACCTTCCCCCCCCCCCCCCCCAGCCTTTCCTTAGAGGGTGTCGAGGGGAAGCGGTGGAGTCCCAGGTGCCTTGATGGGGCGTCGGGGCTGTGACCTCTGACCCTGGATCACGCTTGGGCCCAGTGTCCGTCTGCCACAGCCTGAGTCCCGGAGCGAGTGGCTTGGCGTGGAGAGCCATGGGGGGAGCGGGACAGACCGGCTGTGATCACGAGGCCCAGGGATGCGCCAAGAGAGTGGCTGCACCTCCGACCTCTCCCCCTGCTCTGACCCCTTCCACCTGCACCCAAATCCCCCCCAGTCGCTGAAACCTTCTCCCCTAGTGCCCCGATTCCTCCCCCTCCCATATCCTCAGCAAAAGCCACCTGCGTCCACCCATTTCCAAGCCTCGCGTGTGGCTTCCTGGAGCTCACTGCCCACGGACCGGCCGTGTCCAGGCTGGCGGTGGGAGCAGTTCGCCTGGCGCTGGGCTTTGCCTGTGCTGCTTAGAGAGGAAAGGGTACAAGTGGGGGCGCTGAAGGAGGAGCAGTGGCTGGCCCAGGCCAGATGGAGAGCTGAGGATTGGGTCTCAGGCAATTCCCGGCTCTGCCACTGACACCCTGTGTGACCTTGGGCGAGTCACTTAGGCCCAGAGCCCCAAAGGTAATTGGGTGCCTAACTCCCATTGATGTGATGATCCGGGCGTCAGTCCCACACCTGCACAGTGAAGGTGCGAAACCTTCCTTTTGTCTGCTCAGCTGGGGAGCGTTTTGGGGCTGGGGCTCTCAGTGTGTGCCCAGTGCCATGCCCCCGCTCGCTAGCTGTGGCTTTAATAGCAACAATGCAGGAGATGGAAGAATGACCAAATCCCTGGGGGCCGGGGTTGGGGACACCCAAAAGCACCTGGGTCTAGCTGCTGGTTGGGGAAGGTCTGTAATGAGCCGGAGAGGCTTAGATGTCTGGATGGAGAGTCTTGCCCGCATGCTCAGGGATCATCTGATCGCCATATTTGGGGTCGGGAAGGAATTTTCCTCCAGGGTAGATTGGCAGAGGCCCTGGAGGTTTTTCGCCTTCCTCCGCAGCATGGGGCAGGGGGCGCTTGCTGGAGGATTCTCTGCAACTTGAAGTCTTTAAATCATGATTTGGGGACTTCAACAGCTGAGTCAAGGGAGAGAATTATTCCAGGAGTGGGTGGGTCGGCTTTTGTGGCCTGGATCATGCGGGAGGTCAGACTAGATGATCGTAATGGTCCCTTCTGACCTTAAAGTCTATGAGTTTATGAGATGCCCTAGCCAGGCCATGAACGTGTCATTCCCCGTATGATACACACACAGAGCCCGCCCGGCAGGGCCGGTGCAAGGATATTTTGTGCCCTAGGCGAAACTTCCATCTTGCGCCCCCCCCTCCGATGTCCAGCCCCCACCTTCCTACGGCCAAATTCCCCCCAGGGGCCCAGATGTTCACAAAGTGCAGGGGGAACGGGGGGGCTGCAAAGAGGGGGGTCGTATGGGGGCTCTTCCAGGGGGTGAAGGTGGCAGAGAGGGGGGTGCATGGGATTGTTGCAGGGGCTGGAGGTGGCCAAGAGGTGGAGGGNGGCAGGGGGGGGGGGGTCCCGAGGTTGATGCAGGGGTGAAGGTGACCGTGGCTGGCTGGGGGGGCGGGGGGTGTTGCCGGGTGGAGGTTGCCCAGAGGCAAACGTGGCCGGACAGGGTAGGTTGTTGGGGCAGGGGGTGCACAGGGGAGAAGGTAGCCGGTCGGTGGGTGTTGAAGGGGGTGGGTCTGGCTGGGGGAGGGGGGCCCGGGTTGCTCCCACATACACCATTCCCCAGGCCAGGGACTGGACCTGCCCATCCCCCGGTGCTCCGCGGGCCCATGCGGCTCCCAGCGGCCCGGCTAGGTACCTTGCAGGCGGAGCAGACACCCAGCTTCTCCGCTCGAAGAGCAGAGTGCAGCTGCACCTTCTTCCCCGCAGCGCGGGCCGAGCCGGGCTCCCCCGGGGCTCTCAGCGGCGGCACAGGCAGCCAGCGCCCCCCTCCCCCTCCTGCGCCCGAGCCTGCTGCCGCCGCCGCAGCACAGGGAAGAAGGTGCAGCTGCTAGCGCTAGACCCTGGGGGGAGGGACTGGCCGCGCCGCGGGAAGCCCCTCTGGAGCCAGGAGGTGGGAAGCAGCAGCAGCCTCGTGCTCCGCTGTTTAAAAAAAAACGTTTGGGGAATCCCTTTTTGGCGCCCCCAACCACTTGGCGCCCTAGGCGTCCGCCTCGGCCGCCTAGTGGTTGCACCGGCCCTGCCGCCCGGTACTGACCTGATCTGCTTCTCTGTCCCCCGCAGTCTATCTGCCTTGGGTTTGATTTCCGCTCTCCGGCACTCACAGACGTTCCGGGCTCTGGCTGGGTCGCTGGTGCTTGCTTTTCACCGCGTGTCTTGTTGAATTATTTAGCCTTAGCGACTGGATTCAGGCCTTTGTATTTTTCCGCCCCCCCCCACCCCGCCCTTCATCTGATTTTCTTTTCTCGGCACCGCTGTTGATGTCAGGGGTTATTTGGAGTTAATGTCAAGGCTTTGATGTAGTGGAGGCATCAGAATTACATGTATTAGCGATGGCATGACCTTCATAACAGCGCTAAGAGCAGCTGGAAATTAAGTTTGACAGCCACTGATCCTAGCAGGCCAGGTAAGAAGAAAGCCAGTCTGAATTAAAGGGGATCGGCAAACCAGAGCCATGCTCCTGGCCGCAAGCTGCCGCCTCTGAAAGGTTACTGATGGGATGGAGGGCAAGAAGATAAGACTGGTGGACAAGGACTTGGGTTTTTCCTGCGGGCCGTGATGCGGGATTGAGGGGCATCGTCAGAGCCAGGCCTGGGGCAGCCAGGAGAGATTGTGGGTCAGGATTACGGGACAGCCGGGGCTGGAGCTCAGACCTGGAATAGCAGGATGGTCTCTGGCAGTGGCAGAGCCGGGAGCCCCAGAATTAGAATTGCATCTCAGGACTAAGGTGCTTTGGCAAAGTTGTGTTTGGTGCCTGGGCTGGGACAGCAGAGGGTTCTGCATGAACAGATCGCGGTGTAGGATGCTCACATGGTTCCTCCCTTGCTATGCCCCGCTCGGCTCTGGAGAGCAACACCAAGCTGATAGGTTGTGTTTCCCCCGACTCCCAGGCTCCTGGTGCATCAGACACATGGACAGCGAGCACCGACGGTTGCGTGGTTCGAGGGCTGGAGATGTGGGTTCAATCCCTGACTCCCTGTTTGACCCCGGGGCAGGTCATTTCAGCCCAGAGTCTCACAGCTGGGTGCCTGCGGATCAGTCCCGGCGCCCCCCTCCCCAAACACTCTCCAGGGATTAAAAGGGGAAAGCGCCGGCGGATTGCCCGCAGCCTGCACCCCGGCAAGCCGGTTTAGGACTCTTAAGCACCAGGCTCTCCTCTCCATTACGCCGGCCGAAATCTGCTTACCCCTTGCCCCCTCGCCTCTCGGTTCCCACACACCATACGATCCATAGCAGCTGCCCCGGGGGGCACGAGTGGGGAGGGAGGGCTTAGAGGATTAGCAGTGACTCATCCCCAGACGTGTGGGGGCTCCTGGGGCTCGTCCTCTCTCCCGTTCCTGCCCCCCATCTCCCTTCCCCCCACCCCACCCCCGCTGCCTGGAGCAGGTGGGTTCCTGTCCCTGCTGCTGCCCGCGGCGGGGCCTGGCTTCTGGGTCACTTGGGGGGCTGCAGCCCTGAGGACTCCAGCAACGGCATCCTTCATCCTTGGGGCTGATCGTGGGCCCCGCTGTCTCCCCCCCGGGTCGTGGCATGGAGTCCCTCCCCCGATCCCACTGACCGGTCGCCTTCCTGCACTGCCTGGTCTCCCCAGGGATCTCAGTCCCTCCCTTCCCTCTCGCTTGCCCCCCTCTTGGGTGCGGCTGGATCCCCGGATCCCCAAACTGGGACAGCGTGTGCTCCTGGCCTATGGGGCGCTACTCCCCAGTGCCCCGCATGGCGCCCTCGGCTGCAGCCTCCTCAGATGGGCCCTGTGTGGGGTGGGGGCTGGGTTTGGCACCCATGAGCTTCCCAATGGATGATTCACATGCCCGGCGATCTTTGCTGCCTGACCCAGGCGACTTCCCAGGGACCCCACCGTGCGCCCCCTGCATAGACCCGGGAGAGGGGTATCCCGGCCGGGCTCTCTCCCCGCTGGCAGGGTGGCACCAGACGGGCAGTGGCACAGCCTGCCCTAGAAGCGCTTCTCTCAGTGGCCAGGTGCAGACTGGACGGCTCCGCAGCAAGGCCAGGGCTACGCAGGGGGGCAGACTCAGTGGCTGGCACTGCCCAGAGCCAAGCAGCCCCCCCCCCCCCCCCGGGCCAGCGGAGACGGCAGCCCGGGATTCCTTGCTGCTGGAGGCGGTGCTGCAGCGTGGGGTGCAGGGAACGTTTCTAGTGGGGAACGAATCTCCCAAGTGACGATGCTTCCCTCTGTACTGGAACCAAAGCCAGCTCAGACTCTGCCGTAATCTCCCTCCGGGCTGGCTCCTGACCAGCCTCCGTGGTGGGCACGGACACAGCATCCCCTGACTGGCAAATCCAGACCACTTCACCCTGGGGACCATTTGCCTAAAACCATTTCCCTTCCACAGCCCTGGGGAGCAGGGCTGCCAGAGATCTAGTTATCTCCATGTATCTTCAATCACATCTATCTACACACCCATCCTACACTGAGTGAGCCAACATATCCAGCTATCCTCACATCCAGCTATCCACACAACCTGCTGGAGTACTCCTATAGTGATCTATCTATCTATCTATCTATCTATCTATCTATCTATCTATCTATCTATCTATCTATCTATCCACCCTCAGGAATGTTAGATTGAATCTTAGATTAAATCTCAGGAAAAACTTGCTAGCTGTAAGAGCAGGAGGCCAATGGAACACTGGCCTAGGGAGGTTGTGGAAGCTCTTTCATTGGAGGTTTTCAAAAGGAGGCTGGAGTTGTCTGTCTTGGGTGGTTTAGACACAACAAATCCTGCATCGTGGCAGGGAGTTAGACTAGCTGACCCTTGCGGTTCCTCCTAACCCTCTGGTTCTATGGTTCTGTGATATCTTTGGGCCTGGGCCAGTCTTTCTGTCGTGTGTTTGTACAGCTCCTAGCACACTGGGGTCCAGGCCCACGACTGGAGCTCCTAGGCATTGCTGCCATACAGACAGGAAATGCTATCTCCTCTAATGCCGGTATCTGGGCATGGAACTGATCAGTATCCCATATCCCCTGTTGGGCTGTAAGCCCCCTGTGCAGAGCTGTGTCTCGCCAGGTCTCGGTAAGGGGGCAGGAGGCTATTTTTCCTCCCGCCCTTTGTTTAAACTGGAAGCTGTTTGAGCCAGGGCTGTCTCTCGCCGCGTGTCCATGCAGGACCCAGCGCGATGGGGCCCTAATCTTGGGCAGGGTCTCTTGGTGCTGCTGCAATATCAGATGAAGGGTTTAAACGAAGTCACTGGCCTGGCATTTCCGTTCCTGTGACATTTGGTGTTTTTCTTAAAGCCTCAGCTCCCTGTGGTTCCACGAGAGCCACAGCTTCTTGGTGGTTGTTTTGAAGGGAGTTTCTAACCCTCCTGATTGCGGAGTAAAGCTTGAAAATGTGACCCCCAAAGGCTCAGAAGCCAGATGGCAAATGCAGAGTAAACCCAACATTGAACAGTTTAAAAATGTCATTGATTTTTAAGCACCCCAGATGGGAGCCTGGCATGACCCCACCGACCCCACTGGCACTGCACCCGTGCACCCCAGATGGGAGCCTGGCACGACCCCACTGGCGCTGCACCCGCACACCCCAGATGGGAGCCTGGCATGACCCCACCGACCCCACTGGCACTGCACCCGTGCACCCCAGATGGGAGCCTGGCACGACCCTACTGGCGCTGCACCCGCTCACTCTGTGTCTCCTGAAGGAGCCTCTGGCTCAGGGGAGGTTCTCAGGGGAGCGGTGGGCTGCCCCCTCTTCTGGCCTCTGTGCCTAGCACGGTGCATCTCCTGGTAGGATCCATACGGGCCCAGGGGCGGCTCTTGCTGAGGGAGCTGGGAGCCCTCTCCAGAGGCCTGTGGATTCCCCCCATTAATCCCACTTTTTTGGGACGTGACTCAGGATTTTTGAACGCTTGGCCTTGGAGATGTGGCTGCAATAGACCCACAATGAAGATCCACTACAAGAACTCATCGGCCGCCTCTCAAGTGCCTGTCAGGTATTTGCTCTCACCATCGGCATCAAGAAAACGGTGGTATTAGGACAGGGGGTTCCACAAGATCCTTCAATTTCCATAAATGCAAACCATCTCGAAGTCGTCCAAACCTTCGGCTCTTTGGGTTCTACAGCAGGGGTCGGCAGCCTTTCAGAAGTGGTGTGCCGAGTCTTCATTTATTCACTGTAATTTAAGGTTTTGCGTGCCAGTAATACATTTTAGCATTTTTAGAAGGTCTCTTTCTATAAGTCTATAATATATAACTAAACTATTGTTGTATGTAAAGTAAATAAGGTTTTTAAAATGTTTAAGAAGCTTCATTTAAAATTAAATTAAAATGCAGAGCCCCCCGGACCGGTGGCCAGGACTGGGCACTGTGAGTGCCACTGAAAATCAGCTCGTGTGCCGACTTCGGCACGCGTGCCATAGGTTGCCTACCCCTGTTCTACAGTGACCACCAGCCTCTCACTGGATGAAGAACTAAATGTTCTCATTGGAAAGGCAGCCACCACCTTTAGCAGACTAACTAAAAGAGCGTTGAACAACTCAGAGCTGACCATCAAGACCAAAATGCTAGTGTCCCAAACCTGCATCCTCAGCACTCTCCTGTACGGTGGGGAAACATGGACAACTTATGCTCATCAGGAGAAAAGGTTATAAACAGTTTCCACCTAGGTTGTTAACGTCACATACTCAACACCAAATGGCAGGATAAAGTCACCAACGCGGAGGTTCTTCAAAGGGCAGATTTACCAAGCGCGACAGCCCTGCTCAAGCAAAGGCGACTGCGCTGGCTGGGCCATCTGCGTCGGTTGGAAGACGGACGCACACCCAAGGACATGCTGTACAGGGAGCTCTCAGAGGGAACAAGAACAACAGGATGTCCCAAGATTTGCTGTAAAGACACATGCAAGCGAGATACGAAGGAATTTGGAATTGATCCTGACCAATGGGAAGTCTTGGCAAGTGATCGTAACAAGTGGCGCCATCGTCTCCGTCAGAGTATCAAAGTCCATGACAGGAGCTGGCTCCTACAGTTGAAGAGAAAAGAGCCCGTAGGAAGCAGGCAGCTCCCAACCCAGACACAGACATTTGCAACAACTGCCAAAGATCGTGCAAATCTTGGATTGGACTAGTCAGTGACACGAGACATTGCAAACCATCGACATCCTAGGCTGCAATTCCCACCATCTCTCGCAGACGAAAGGATGCTAACGGGTCTTGGAGACACTGGGAACCCCGAGATGAAACTGGCTTGTTGTGTAGCCTCTTTGAAATCTCGGTGACCCCTAACTCAACCCTACTGCTCTTCCTTTGTTTGAATCCCCAGTCCCTCATCCTGTAAGACACTCTTGGTTCCCACTCCTCCCCTCTCGGGACCCTGCAGTGACTCTCCCCGGGATGCCGCAGCAGGGGCAGGCCAGCTAATGAGCCAACGAGCCCGTTTTCGTGCCCCCATGCGAGCCGCTCTGGCTGGGGGCTCTAACCACTAGACTGCACTGTCTCAGCAGCTCCTCGCACTCATCCCTTGTTTGCATTGTCCCTGACCCTTTGGGTGGCTGATGACCCTGACTCAGCCCCAGCCACCTCAGTGCTGCTCCCTGGCCAGTGGTGATCCTGCCTTGTGCCAGACCCACATGCCCAGCGAACGTAAGTGGAAAGACGTCCTGTGACCCCCATGGAGGGGTAAGTGGGGATATAATCCAAGAGCCCCTGCCGCACCCAGTGGGATCAGTCGGGATAAAAGGAGGCAGCTGGGCTCTGGGATAATGCTTTCACTCGCTGGTGATTATTGCTGCCCTATAATGGGGAGGGGATGGAGAGTTTAACCCGCTAAGGCCTTTCACTGGCTTAATCAGGTTGCTGGCATCTCTGATAATCGGCCGGGACTCCAGGCCTGGGTCCCTGCCTTCTGGGCTCTGTGGGGGGGGGGCACTGTGTTTATGAAGGGGGTGGGGAGCTGCTGCGGCAGAGGCTGTGGGGGGCCCTAGCCGTGGGCAGGGAACTGGGCTGGGCACCCAGAGAGCTAGCTCTGGGGGTATCTCTCCTGCTTACTTTGGGGGCATTGGACGGGGCTTCTCCAGCACCAGCCCACTGTTCCTTCCTGTTCGCTTTGGCCAAGGGAAGTAGGATGTAGCTCCTCCCCAGAGCTGGGCAGCCCACTCCACGGGGCCGGCCAGGATGGGCTGTTGGAGCGGGATCGTCCAGGGCGGCGGGGAACGCCGGGCGCAGGGCGGGGATCGTCCGGGGCGGCGGGGAATGCCGGGCGCCGGGCGGGGATCGTCCGGGGCGGCGGGGAACGCCGGGCGCCGGGCGGGGATCGTCCGGGGCGGCGGGGAACGCCGGGCGCCGGGCGGAGATCGTCCAGGGCGGCGGGGAACGCCGGGCGCCGGGCGGGGATCGTCCGGGGCGGCGGGGAATGCCGGGCGCCGGGCGGGGATCGTCCGGGGCGGCGGGGAACGCCGGGCGCCGGGCGGGGATCGTCCGGGGCGGCGGGGAATGCCAGGCGCCGGGCGGGGATTGTCCGGGGCGGCGGGGAACGCCGGGCGCCGGGCGGGGATCGTCCGGGGCGGCGGGGAACGCCGGGTGCCGGGCGGGGATCGTCCGGGGCGGCGGGGAATGCTGGGTTTTGGACAGGTACTTCCTGCAATTCCAGCCCTGGGCTCCCCATGAGTCTGCTGCCCGGCAGGCAGGAGCTCGGAGCACAGTAGCAGGACATCAGGTCCATGGGGAGCCTGGTGTACGTCGGGGGAGAATCCACTGCCCTTGGCTATTGGGGTGACCTATGGGCATAGGGCAAATGTGTAGCAATGAACTGTGGGGGAGGGGCGGGCATGGGGCTTGTCTCCCCGCCCTATGGGGAGCCCTCTGAGTGTATGGGAGGAGTTCAGTGTAAACACCCGATGGCAGACAGACAGACACATGCTGAGAAGTGTATGGGGGTAGGTGGAGGGATGGGTAGAGAGATGGCCAATGCCCAGGTTATTTACAGCCGATTTCTCTCCTGTCTCAAGTAACTGCCCTGCTATTTCCAAGCACCGCATCACCTCTGGAAGGTCTAACACCAGGGCCTTCCCAAACTGGGGCATCTCCCCTCTGCCCCGCCCCGAGGATGAACAGCCCTCGGCCTCAGGCCCGGCTCTCCCCCATGTGGGCCGGGTCCAGCCAGGGCTCCCAACGCGGCACTATCCTGACTTGGAGCTGTTGGATCAGAATCTCACCCCACAGGAGGCACTTCTGTCCTCCTCGCTGCCCGGCAGCTCTTCTCCTCCCCCAGTGGGGCGAGCACATTGACCGTAGTCTGGTGGGGTTGGGAGGCATGGTTCCCGGTGGTTGCTATGGGTCAGGACTCCTGGGTTCTATTTCTGGCTCAGGCTGCCTCAGTTTCCCTCCTCAGCAAATGGGGGCGGTAATGGTTCTATCTCCCTCCCATGGGGCCGGGCAGCTCAGCTCATTCATATCTGCAGAGGGCTGCGAGTTCCTCAGTAGTGGGAGGAAAGGGGCCATCGCTGGTGGGTCTGAGGCGCTCTGACCCCAGCCGCAGACTGGAACAGGGTGGTTATTTGGCCAGCCTGACGCTGCCCAAGGGATGTGTGTGGGAGCATCATTTTAACTGGCTCTTTCTGGCCAAGAAAGCCCTGGGGCTGTCTGGAGAGCAGAGAGCCATTGGGAATGGTGGACAATGGGCTGTCCTGCTAGTCAGAACACCAGGCAGGAGACAGCCTGGCATTAAAGGGCCATGGGTAAAGGGGCACCCTGGCACTGAGACCCCATGGGGTGGCCAGGATGTCCCATGGAAGGGCTGGTACGGAGACCCCATGGGGGCAGTAGGGGCTGGCAGTGATTTCTCCTGAGTTTCCCCATCCCTTTGAAAGATGCCTCTCCGAGCTGGTCTGGTGCCCGTCCCCACAACGGGAGGCCCCATGGCATCTCCGTGCGGCCACCCAGCAGCAGCTGAAACCAGCTTGTGCTCCATTGCCCACAACCCGCTGTGGACACAGCCCATGGGAAGTCCCGCCTCAAGGGGTCTGACAGGCAGCAGCCTCATGGCTCCTGATTGGCTCCCTGCCCTATATAAACCCAGGAGCCTTCTAGGAAACGTCCAGGCAACAGTGTGGATCTTCTGGAGCGGCCATGACTGGTCCTGCTCCTGGGTTTCACCTCAGCCCTCGCCCCCTGAGCTGGGGAACCTGACTTTGAATCCTCTGCTACTCCCAGCCTCAGGTTTGACCCTCCTCTGACCCTTGCCCCTGACGGCCCTTGGTAGGATCCTGACACGCAGCAGCGGCCCCACATTGCCCTCCGTTGAGGTGCACTCCCAGCCCCTCTCCACCACACTCTAGAAGGTCGGGCTGCATGGATAATATCCACTGGGTAATGGTGCTCATCCTGCACTCCCTGCCCAGAAGGGTCTGGCTGGCGGGTGGGGTTGGGACGGGGCAGGTCCTGCCTGCCTGCCCTGTCATTGAGCCCAAGTGAAACCCCATGGCAGGAAGGGTCTGGCTGCGGTGAAGGATCTGCCCTGCCCTGTGCCCCGTATCCGGCTGCGAGGAGCCGGCTCCATCTAGCTCTCCTGTTCCACAGTGTGCCTCCTCCGCTCATGGGAAGCCGAGGTTTAAATAGCTCCAGGTAAACTCCACATAACCCCAGCTGTGGGGAGGGAGGTAATTTCCCTGCTAGCAGCCGCTTGCATCCATCTCTTCGTGGGCTGCCGTTGATCAGCCGCGAGGCAGCGCGGGCAGGGTCGGGGGCTGTGCGGCGCCGGCTGGGCCCTTGATTATGATGATTGTTGTTCCTGCCGCACAGCCGTGATTAGAGCGCCACGTCGAGAAATTGGATCTGGAGGTTAACAAACACTCATTGCCGTGCAGAGTGAAGCATGAAATCAGTAACACGGGAAACAAGCGATGGGCTGCGCAGAGGGGA
Organism: Platysternon megacephalum; assembly: GCA_003942145.1. Lineage (NCBI taxonomy): Eukaryota > Metazoa > Chordata > Testudines > Platysternidae > Platysternon > Platysternon megacephalum. The sequence continues at coordinate 745,659 of QXTE01000327.1, read as the reverse complement.
TGGAGGGGGGAGAGCCGGTTTCAGGGACCTGGCTGCTCAATTAGGCCCATTCCCATGTCTAGCGGATTTCGGGAGCTGCTGGGGAGCAGGGCGGCAGTGGGGTTCCCTGGCCTGGTGCCTCAGCATGGTGGATTTTCCATCAGTGTGCCAGCAATATCCTCCTCCTCTTGGCACTGCAGGCCTGTTACCTCCCAGGAGACGCCTCTTTTCCACTGCCACTGATACACCGGCCCTGCTCTGGCAAAGAGGCTGCTGGCTGGGCCGTCAGGGGGATTCAGGAGAGCCTGGAGCAGGGGAACGCAGCTCCCGCCCACTCTGCAGCTGGCATCTTCGCGTCCTGACCGAGGTGAGATTTGGCGAGGCGGCAGGCCAGCTGCAGAATTTGTCTCTCCATCCCCATACGCACCCTTCTATCTCTCTCCCCATACGTCTCCCTCCTCTAGCTACCTTGTCATTTCGAGTACGCCAGGCACCGGGGCAGCTGCAACCATTGCCATATCTTTCCGACACGTGGCCAAAGCCCCCGGCTGCCTAAGTGAGTTCATAAATCAGGTATAAAGGCCTTTCTGGACGTGTGCTTATCAGTTGGTTCTGGTTTATGGAGCTTTGGAGACCAATCTTAGCCTCGGAATATTCATCAACCAATCAGAGCCATGCTTTCTGGTTTAAGATGGCTGCCAATAATTCAGATCAAACAGAGACTGGTAGTAGCCACAAAACCTTTAGCAGCGGGTCTGAGATGTGGCCGGCAGGTGGATTTCACCTAGGCAAAGGCGGTGTTGCCAACTCTCGTGAGCCTTGTGATATTTGTTAATTTTCTTAAAGACCCAGCTCCTGGAGTCACGTGATTAGGTAAGTTCCCGAACTTTCATTTAACAAAGAAGCAAGTTTCTAGTTCTCATGATTGCGAAGAACCGCTTGGAAACGTGACCTGAGCGCACTTCAAATGTTCAAAATCCAGAAGGTAAAGAAGCTGTATAGGCCTTTATAACATCTCATGGGGTTTTTTAAGTCATTGTCATGCTTTTGGGGTTTGTGAATCGTAATGTTTGAACTCCTGGGGTTGGCCTTGCTGCAGGCACCTCGTCTGGTGTGGGTGTGTTTTCCCTTCTAAATTGGCAGCTTGCGACTCGTTCTGTGACCGAGCAAGCAGCTGCCGATGCTGAGCAGAAGCCTGGGTATGGAAAAATGAGAGCGGATCCAGGAGTATGGCCCCTGGAGAGTGGAAAGCAGCCATATGCTGGGGCATCTTAGTGATATCCGTGTTCAGATCGGAGATTTAGGCAGCCAGTCAGGGATGATTTTGAAAGGCAGCTGTTTGAAGGCAATTGATACGGAGCCTTAGTCTGCACGAGGCGTTTCTCATCAGGAGAAATGGCCACACGATCTCCCCAAGGGGGAAGGGGATGGGGTGGAAGGATAAGGCGGGAGGACGGGGCTGCGCTGTGCGGCACATCGCAGGTCATTGAGCAAGGGGTGCAAACCAGTATAATTAGCTAAGCTGGCATCAGTAACAAATCCCCCGGCCGTAGGTCAGAGATTTGTGGCGGGCGCCCGTTCCGTTGTTTTGCTTCGCGCTATGGATGCGGTTGCAATGTCGTGGGTTTCCAGACCCGCCGTTTGGAGCCGGTGGGGGTTTACTCTGCCCGCAGCACAAGTAAGGAAACCACAGGCTGGTGGGTGGCAGCGGTGTGCGCAGAACTGGGGCAGTGAGTTATCTTGTCATCCTACACCCATCACTGCTGTGACCTGAGGCCCAGATTGTCAAAGAGATTTAGGCACCTAACTCCCATTAAAAGCAGAAGGGTGGTCCAGCAAGTGGCGTGGAGAAAGTGAATAAGGAAAAGTTATTTACTTGTTCCCATAATATAAGAACTAGGGGTCACCAAATGAAATTAATGGGCAGCAGGTTTAAAACAAATAAAAGGAAGTTCTTCTTCACGCAGCGCACAGTCAACCTGTGGAACTCCTTGCCTGAGGAGGTTGTGAAGGCTAGGACTATAACAGCGTTTAAAAGAGAACTGGATAAATTCATGGAGGTTAAGTCCATTAATGGCTATTAGCCAGGATGGGTAAGGAATGGTGTCCCTAGCCTCTGTTTGTCAGAGGGTGGAGATGGACGGCAGGAGAGAGATCACTTGATCATTACCTGTTAGGTTCACTCCCTCTGGGGCACCTGGCACTGACCACTGTCGGTAGACAGGATACTGGGCTGGATGGACCTTTGGTCTGACCCAGTACGGCCGTTCTTATGTTCAGTGGCTAGCTCATTCGCCTAGTGGCAGTGAGCGGGATGTGGGCGGTAGGGCCTATTGGTTAGAGCAGGAGTCAGTGGTCAGGACTTGGAGGTGCGGGTCAGGACAGGGTTACCTGGAGGGAGGTGAGGCGGGGAACAAGGGAGCCGCAAGGCTGGGAATGAGCAGCAGCTGTTGCAGCCGTGGGCAAAGGCTTTGAACGGCCACTGCGCTGAACTGGGGTGGCTCCCGGAAATCAGGCGTGTAGCCAATCAGGCAGCCCGCTGCAGGCCAGCTGTGCCCATTGGGGTGCCTGAGACCAGCCCAGTTGCAGCCCTGCTTCCTGACACCTGGAATTTGGGACGCCGAGTTTCAATTCCCTTCCTAGCCACAGACTCCATGTGTGACCTTGGGCAAATCCCGTCGTCTCTCCTGGCGTCCGGCCCCACCTGTGCCCATGTATTTCGTTATTTATGATACACTGTGGTGTGTGTTTCTTGAAGCGGGAAGTTGCCTGTGGCTCCCGGGCAGGGCAGCAGCATGCACGGGGCTGGGGGCTGTCACTTCGGGACGGGGCAGTGGGTGTGAGGAAAGGATCCGTGGGGAATACACCGTGTGCTGGTGGAGAGGAAGGGCTGCTAGCCTGAGTCAGAGAGGGGAGGCCGGGCGGACCCAGCCGCCACACTGCTGCAGCCGCCCGGCTCGCCGGCGCCCCCCGCTGGGGAGACAGGGCGATCGCCAGGCTGCTGCTGCTGCTTCAGGTCACTGGTTCCTTTTAGCTGAGTGTGCGTTGGCTGAGCTAATACAGATGTTGGGCCCTGCAGCTGCTGCCTTTAATGAGCACTGTGCACCGGCTGCAGATTACCTCCTTCCCGTGCCTTAGTCCCTGTTTCACATGGGGGGGAGGGCAGGACGCCCTCCTCTCCTGCGGTTCCCGGGCTGACGTCTGTCTGCGTCCCTTCGGCCCACCGTGGGGAGAGCCGGCTCCCAAATTCGGTTAAGAGAGGCCAGGAAAGAGGATCTGCTTTAGCCTCCAGGCACGAATCCTGGAGAGACCATATGGTCTACTCAGGTCTGTCCCAGTAAGCCCCCCACATGCAGGTTGGAGACAGGCAAAGCTCTTAACCCCTCCCCCCATCCAGAGCCCCTGCTGCTGGCATTAACCCTGCGCCCACCCCCAATCCAGATGGGCTGGGAGCAGCGCTTCAGCGGGAGAGCACGATGGGGGTGCCCTGTGCCCCTTAATCCCATGGCTCCCCTCTCCTCGCCCCTTCCCCCCACAAACAGGGGGAGCCAAGGTTCCCCACAGCACTCGTAGGAGGGAGGATCCAGCTTGGGTCACGAGTGGCACGTCTCCACCTGTTCCTCTGTGCGGGCATCCCCAGACGGGCCCGTTACGTCTCTTTCTAGTTGTGCACATCCCGGGAACACTGCCGAAGGGCTGGGCTTATGGGGAGGGAAGGGGGATTGGCCGACCAGAGCTTGGAGGCTGCGGGATTCCCCTGCCCACGCCAGGGGCACGTTGCTCCGTCCCACCAGCGCCCTGCTTTTCCCTTGCCTCGGGCCATTGGGGGCACGTGGAGCTGGGATCCGCTGCATCGTCCCTGCTGCTACGCCCCGCGGCCAAGGAGCGTCTCTGCCTGGCGGTATATTAGCAGCTGAGAGTGCCAGGCACTGTATGGTCAGAGCTGAGAGCCCGGGCTGGATGGGTACAGCCGGACCGAGAGAGGAGCCCAAGCATGCCAATCGGCCAGGACAGACCCTGGGCTCAGCTGGGCTCATACCCAGTGCTGCGTCCTGCCATGCTCCATTTCTCAGTGCCAGGGGCCAGGCACGCTGCCCACTAGGCCGTCTCCGCCCGGGGGGCACAGGGCAGAGGCAGCCCCTCGTGCTGGCTGAACAGGGCCCTTCTGGTGATTGAAGGGGCAGGGTGGAGCACCCCCCAAGTCCTGCCCTCCCTTAGCCAGTAGGATGGTGGCTGCTCGCACGCGGTGGCGACGGGAATCGGAGGTATTGAGATCAGGGGTGAACCAGGAGCCACGCAGGACAGAGCCGACCCCCAGCCTCTCGCCCTCCCCAGCGGGCTGTGTCCGCCTCGCAGACGCTGCTCAGATCGCCCAGAGGAGAGCGGGGGTTGGCGTCTGGCGGCTCTAGCAGACACCTGCATAGCCAGTCGCTTGGAGCGTGAGATGGCGAGCGCCTGATCCTCGTTAGGAGGGCTGAGACTGCACTGAAGGAAACCTCTCCCCTGCCCGTCTGCCCTGCTCCACAGCACAGGGCCAGTGCTCTGCCAGGGGCTGGTAGCTGCAGGGGGATGCTTAGACTGACACCCCCTCGTTTTCTCCTGTGGGCAGAGGAGCCTGAGTTGAGGATCTCTGGAGCAATTATCCACCGTGCAGTATCTGAGCAGCTCCCACCCTTCAGTGGGTTTCTCCTCACGCCCGCATGGTCGGCCAGGGCTGTCCTCCCCACTTTAGGGTTAGGACCAAGGCCCAGAGGCTAAGGGACTCTCCCAAGGTCACAGTGGGATGCTGTGGCAGAGCAGGGACGTCAGCCGAGGTCTGGCCAGTCCCAGGACTGCCCTAACCACTGGTCCGGCCTTCCCCTGGGTTGTGCTGAGGAGGCGATGGGCCTGTCCCTTTGGTCCCAGCGCAGCCGGGGCAGTGGGGACTGGCGCTGTAGCGGCTCTCCCTGAGGCTGCTCTGTGTGGGGCCCAGGAAACGCCGTTTCAGTCCTTAGCACCAGGGCACCGGGGCTTTGGCCAGGGAGGCGCCAGTAGCTGCCCCATGGAGACCATGGGTGCCAGCATGCCGTGTGCGCCTGAGCGGGGCGCAGTGCATGCTGGGGTGGGCAGTCCATGCCCAGACCCATGTGATAGCCCAGGGCAGAGCTGTGGGCCTCTGAGGGCGGCACTGGGCTGTAGGCTGGTGGTAACAACTCCCCTGCCCGTGTGCCCCTGAATGCAGCCCCATGCTGCTCTGGGGACGTTCGCTCCTGCCCTGCCCATGGTTCTGGGTGTCGCTCCCTGCCTGCCCACCTGTCCTCATGCCAGCACCCTGCATAGCCCACCACCAGCCGTTGGGAGGGCATCCACCCACGTCCTGCCCGTGCCCACTGAGAGCCCCCCGTGGGCCTGCCCAGTGCCTCTCCCTCATCCTGCGAATATCCTGGTTTGATGGTCAGGCTGGAGTGTCACCCGCTTGCCCTGGCCTGAGTTTAGGGGCCTGGCATGTGGGAGGGGCGGGCAGGTCTCCCTCAGCCAGGGCTGGAAGCAGGCAGATTAGACAGCTTTCTCGCAGGATTAGTTTCCAGCCGAGGAGCGATGTCTGCTCCCTGCCCCCTGCGGCGACAGATTATAGGGTCGTTTAAATGCATTTTGTTTTAAAAAGGCAATAGAATGGCTCCGTGCCGGGGATCCAGGTCTCTCGAAATTAATCTTGACCGGAGCTTTTATCCTGTCTCCTGCTCAGCCCCCGTCAGCCACCGATCAGGATTCAGCCCTGTCCCCTGCTGGAAAAGGATGAATCGGTTAAAGCGGCTGCTTCTGGCTGGCTTTGGGTCTCCGCTGCTGCTGCTCAGGGCTCCCCCTCTCCCCTTCGCCCCCCACCCCTCTGGCGAGGCACCTTGTTCGTATTCAGCTGAACAGCCCATGGGGCATGCTGCCCGTTCCTCGGCTGGCGGAAGAGCCCAGGCAAAGGGGCTTGAGCCCTGAACCCAGGCACTGGATCGCCCTGTGTGGTCCAGTCTGTAAGGTGGCAGGATCCTGTGCCCACACAGTGCCCCCCCCCCGGCAGGCTGTGCTAGGCCGGGTTGTGGGCTCACTCTGACGCCAGCTTTTCCTGGCTGGCAGGTCTCCTCAGAGCCCGTTAAACGCCTGCTGAACGAAAGTACAAACCAGCCACATTTATTCACTGGTTGCTTAATGGGCTGGGCCCTAAATAAACCCCAGGCCCAAGCACCACAGCGTCTCCCAAGGCTCGGCATGGCGGCCGCAGGGCTGGGCTGGGGTTGGGGGCTGCAGGCCTTGGTCAGGGGCGCCTGGCGCCCACCCTGGCCCTGCGCCTCCCTCAGGCTCCTTCACCCTCTGCACCGACTGGGAAACTGCTGAGGGGGGGGCAGCTTCCCCACAAAGGTCAAAACCCAGCCCCTGCGGCCCTGCTCAGCTCTGGACATCCCAGGATGGTGAAATTCCCCCGGGGTCTCAATGTGTCCTGCTGAAACAGGCCCCGGAGACGGACGGTTCCTCCAGACGGCAGCCACCATGGTGGTGACCCAGTTGTAGAGTGCACTCACCCACACACACACCTCCACACACACACACACACACACACAGAGCGCACACCTCCGCACACCTCCCGGCACTCACGCACAACGCGCACACCTCCACACACCTCCCGGCACTCACACACACAGCGCACTCCTCCACACACCTCCACACACCTCCCAGCACTCACATACCCACACACACACAGCACACACCTCCCGGCACTCACACACACAGCGCGCACACCTCCACACACCTCCCCGCACTCCCACACCCACACACACCCCGCACCCCTCCTCAATCCTCCCGCCACCCCCGCGCTCTACGCTCTTCCCCTCCCCCACGCCCTTCCGATCTGCCCTCCTCCGCACACCTCCACACACCTCACGGCACTCACACACACACCGCGCCCACCCCCACACCCCCCCCCACACACACACACAGCACACACCTCCCAGCACTCACATACCCACACACCTCCCAGCACTCTCACACACCCACCCACACACACACTTCAGTGCACACATCACTCCCCTCCCCCATACAAACCCCGACCAGACATTGCGCATACCCACCCCTGACACCCTGGAGCACCCCGGCCCGCTTGGGGCAGGTGGATCCCTGGTGGCTGGCACCCTAGAGCTGCAGACAGACAGCCCAAGGCCGACCCCTCCTCCCGCCCCCACCAGGCCAGGCCAGGCCGGCGGCTTCAGCTGGCTCTGGTTCTGCTTTGTTAAGTGGGTTTTGCACCGGCGATTTCCTGTTGCATTAACCGCGTGTGGTGTCGGTGCTCGGGGCCGGGAGGACACACGGGTCCCTGAGCTGAGAGTCAGCTGGGTGGAGATTGGCTTGGCAGGGGGGAGTGGAGGAGAAAAGCTATTTCACGGTCCAGCGGGCCCGGCACCAGCCGGGAAAGGAGACCAGCCTCCCTCGGGCACGTGTGATCCCAGCGGTCCTCAGGGGCACCTGCCCGGAGACCCACTCCACCCACCACTGATCTCTCCCATTTCCGGCTGGGGGGGCGCGGCACAGCGCGGGCACTGCCACCCCCGTCTGCCGCCGCGACGTGGGAGCGGGTTGTGGGGGCGAGCGAGCGAGCGGGGGCAGGGATAAAGGCAGCCGTTCTATCCGCCCCAGCCTGGATGTGGTGCGCAGGCGGATGGGTACCGGTAATACCCCGCAGGCCCCTTATGGAGCAGCACGCCCACGCTGAGCGATAGGGGGAAGAGGGTAGCGGGCAGGACCCCCGCGGTCACGCCGTGTATCAGCACTCTCGGCCAGGCCCACCCGAGAGGCAGCCGGGACACGCCCGGGCTGCAGGGCACGGTGTGGGTTCAGAGGTTGGCGTGGGTCAGTGCTGGCTGACGCTGTGCTCCTGGAGCTCCCTGACAATCGGGAGAGATCGTTTGCCCAGGCAGGGCTGGCAAGCAGGGAGGCACCAAGTCGGTGCGGCATAACCCAGGGGCAGTGGAACAAAGGCACTTCTGCTCCCCCCGTCTTCTGGACCAGCCCCCACTGTCAATCAGAGCAGCCCTGGAGCAGCTGGCCTGTTCCACCCCAGAGGCAGCCGCATGTCAGCGGGAGGGAAAGTGCGTATGATTATTATATACACGGCACTCAAACTGGACGAGGGGCCTCCCGGACGGGCCCCTGCCCCGTCGAGTTTACAGTCCCAAAGGGGGCGGGGAGGGGAACAAGCATAGCAGGAGTGGGGCGGGAGGGATAAACAGGAGGCTGCGGAGTTGTGGGTGCGGGACAGTAGGTGACTTATTGCAGGGCTGAGAAACAAGCAATGGAGGGTGGGGAGGGGCTTGTGGCTCGGCACCCTGGTGATGTGGGTTCAATTCCTGTCTCTGGCACCTGGGGAGAGACCCGGAGGGCTGCATTTCAAAGGTGCAGATACCTGCCCAGTGGGATTTTTCAGCGGCATCTAAGTGGATTAAGCACCCCAGGAGTCAAAGTCCCATTGTCAAAAGTGACATTGGCATTTAGGAGCCCAAATCCCACTGGCTTTGAGCACCTGAGTCACTTTTGAAAACAGGATTTAGGCTCCCACGTCTCTTGGGTGCTTTTGGAAATGTGACTCTTAGGTGCTCTGTGCCTCAGTTTCCCCTTCTGTGAAATGGGGCTAATCCTTAGTGGGGGGTTGTGAGGATAGTGTGTTAGTGAGGGGATCACATAAGCACTGAAATGGACCTAAGAGGAGGGAGGGTTAATTGGCTAAAGTCTGTCCCTGGCGGTTTCCCAGCTGGCAGGTGCTGTAGGAGTCTGCGATGCCAGTTCTGAGTGCCAGGCTTTTCCTTCCTGGCGTGGAGCTCTTCAGAACAACCCCCGCCCCTGGTAGTGTGGCGCAGGCCTCACCCCTGGCGCCACTGCCCCAGAAGGCTGGAAATCCGCCTCGCGGATGGTTTTATTCCCCTTGGACGCAGCCTAGCGGGGATCTCCGGGCGCGGGTGGCATCCATCACATTGCTGTCCAGAGACCCCGCTGTGAAATAGACCCCTTCCTGATCAGTAACCCGCTGGGGGAAGGGCAGAGAAAGGGAAGGGCTGGCAGGGAGGATGAGATGAGCTCCATCCATCACCCCTTGCCTAGAGAGGGGAGAACTGGATTGCGGGTAGCTGATTGCCAGGCCAGTCATTAGAGGGAGCCTCTAATAGCCAGCGTCCCGGAATCGGGCAGGGCCGCGAGCCCCTGCCCCCCGCAGCGCGTTGCTGTGTGACTTGCGCTTGCCGTCCCGTCCGCCTGCACCGATGAATCCCAGGGCTCAAAGGCAGCAGGGGAGGGAGCCGGGCGCCATGCAGGCCGCTGCAGACCTTGACCAGTCGCTCTGACTGCTCGCGCCCAGCCCCGGCCTGGGTAGGGCTGGCAAGGGCGGGTGAGCGACAGGTCATTCACGTCTGAGCCTCAGCCACGCGGCGCAGTCTGATCGCGCCGGGCAGACGAAGGGGCGCAGCGGGGTGGGCATGGGCCGGGAGGCAGAGATGGCCGGCTCTTCTGTGCAGCTTGACGGGCTGTTGGATTCTGGGGCGACTAGATGTCCAGTGAAAGGCGATGGGGGCCAGTAGAGGACATCTGCTGGGATTTCCATGCCCGGCCAGTCCAGATGTTCAGGCTTTGCTTGATCAACGGGAGCCAGTCCGTCTGCCCCTCTCCTGCTGCCAGCCCCCAGATTCCAGCCACTGCTGAGCTCCAGCCAGATTGGGGGGGTGAGGGGGGCGGGTCTGGGACCATGAATTCGGCCATCCCCTAGAGGCAGAGGAGCTGTGTGGGATGTGGCAGGGGGGGTCGCATTGGGGAGTGGGAGGAAACTTAAAGGGAATGCCCACAGCGTGGGGGCGGGGGGGGGGGCAGAGGGGAGCGGACTAGAAGCTGGTATCTTCAGCTCCAGAAATAGCAGGCTCCTGCCACTTGAGCTAAAATGAGATGATCATCCTAAGCTGCTAGCAGTAGTAGGGCTTTTGTCCTCCCTGCTGAATAGTGCACGTGCGCGCGCACACACTCACGCATGCTCGCACACACAAACACTCACATAACACACTCCCCTCCTGTTATTTGTGTCCCATCCCTAGATCAGGTTGGAAGGAAATGTGTGTGAGTCTCCTGGGGGAGGAGCCTCTGACCTACCTACTGACTAGCGCCCCCTGCAGGCTATCGCCTGCCCAGTGACTGGAGAGGTCTTAGCCCCTTGCAATGCTGGTCTCTCCCTCGGGGGAGGAAAGGGGGGGGAGTTGCAGTGCACAGCCCCTCCTGCGCCGTGACCCCGATTTCACTCTTGCTGGTGTATCGTGGAGGGAGCAGAGGGCGCGGGGACCGAGGTAGGGGGAGAAAACTGCTGGTGCGTGGTGGGATTGAGGCAGAGATTTCGAGGGGGGGAACCCATTTTGGAATGGCCTTTCTTTGGAACTGTCGGGGGCCAGTCCCTGAGCCGGGAGGGGCAAAGGCCTTTGGCTAGTGCCCGCCCGCCTGGGCAGCGGGGAGAAGACTAACGAGAGACTGAGGGAGATGAAGGGATTGGGGAGCCCAAATCGCCCCCTAAAGTAACCCTGACTAGTCACCCCTAACTCTCCTCAGTAGATCTCGGAGCACTTTACAAAGGCGGTCAGGATCCTTATCCTTCCCTTACAGATGGGGAAACTGAGGCACAGAGTGGGGCAGTGACTAGACCAGGGTCACCCAGCAGGAACATGACCTAGCTCTCCCGAGTCCCGGCACTATGCTCTGTCTGCTAAGCAGCACTGCCTCCCCCTTTTGCCCAGGTAGGTGACCTCTTCCCCATCCAGTGGGACAGCCCAATGATGTCCCACTGGACAATGATGTAGTCCTGGCCAGGCCAGGGCTACAAGAGCAAAGTGTTGATCCCAGTGACATAATTGGGAGGGAGGGGGTGTCGATGTACGTTTCAAAACAACATGTTTTCCATGCCCCCCCCCCCCAACTCAGGCAATTCCGCTCTGCCTCAAATCCCCCATCCTTTCCACTGGAAGTCATGTTCTTCGCACCCTGCCTTATGCTAGTGTGCAGTGTCCCTGAATGGCTGTTCACCAGCTGCTTCGTTCTGCCTCAGAGGGGGCTGCATGTCAGTGGTGGGGAAGGCACTTTTGGACTTATTCCAGCCAGGGAGGAATTTAGATTCTGTAGCAAACAGCAGGGAGGTAGCTGGACCAGTTTAAGCACCAGAGCAGTGTGGAGGGTGGTGGGAGCAGCCAGGATGGACTGAAGCTAGTGTGTAGCAGCTGATAATTACGGTGGTTTGCTGGAGTCACGGAAGGTCCCGCCGCTTTGCCATTAGCCCTGCATATAATGGGCTTCTCACTGAGCCTGAACTGCTCCATCCAGCCATGCAAATGCAGAGCCGCCCAGCAATTGATTTCTGCAGTCACCAAGTTGGGTTTAAATTGTGCTCGGCTGGTTTGAAGACAAAGTCAAAGCCAAAAGGGGAATAAATGAGGGACAATAAATTACTGCAGCTGCCGATGCGTTTATTTTTTCTTTATGCCCCCAGAAAGTAACTCAGACTCAGCGGCTCTTCCGTATGGGCATTTTCCAGGCTGCTCGTCAGTAGCCCAGGGCAGGGCCGTGTAGCTGATCTTCTCGGAGTGGTTAAAGGAGTTCAATCTACTTAGCTTAGTGAAGAGAAACTTAAGAAGCCTCTTGATTGTGGTCTGTAAGTACCTCCATGGGGAGAAGATACCTGAGAGCAGAGGGGTCTTTCATGATGTTTCATCTAGCAGGTTGAGATCCTGGCACTGGCAGCTAAAGTCAACAGAGTTCAAAGTGGAAATAAGACTCACATGTGTGACCAGGAGGGACAACTTACCCAGCTGCCTGGTGGATTCTCCATCCCTGGAGTCTTTAGATGGCGCATGGAGAGCTTTCAAACAGCTACACGTTAGCTCAGCTACAAGTTATGGGCTGGATGCAGGAATCCCTGGCTGACGCGGGAGGTCGGATTAGATTGGTCCCTGCTGGCCTTTAATTCTATGACTGGAGCTGGCCGCTGGACAAAAAGACACCTTCGCAAATGATCTGGCGGGCCGGATCGGGTGTGCGAGCTCGGGACTGCTTCATCCACTGCCTGGCGCAGGCCCTCAACGCTGAGAGTGGCGTATCGGCTGTATTGACGCTGTCCCTCGGCAGGCCTGTCCGCTCCAGGCCGGGGGTTCTCCTCCCAGCTCCGCGGGCCGCTGGCGAACACGTTGGAGCAGGAGCCGGCAGCAGCGCAGCGAGCGGGCGAACAAATGGACAGAGATCGGGGCCACGGCAGGTCTCTGGCCATTCAGCGATGTCAGAGGCAGGCTGCCCGCTGTCCCCAGCGCCTGTCCAGCCCAGGGCAGGCGAGCTCTGCAGTGCGATAGCAACACGACATCCAGAGGGCAAAGGGACTGAGATTCAGTGCCCTGCCGGCGCGTAGCCTGGGCATGGAGGCCCTGCCCACCCCATGGGCCCAGTGGCAAAGGTGTGAGGTACGGCTGGCTTGATCTTCACCTGCTGGGGCGCTGCTCTCCGAGGGAATCGTGTTGAGGGAGGGATTTATCTCCGCCTTGGGGAAGGCCACACCCACTTTCCTATGGCTGTACCTGCTGCCCTGGGACTGCAGAGCCCCCGGCAGCCTCTCTGCGACAGTCAGATGCAGCTTGTCCCTTGTGTTGCTCCACTTGGGGAGGGATCGGCATTTGCCAGGATCGGGCCCAGAATCCCCCCCTCCCCCCGGCATGTCCCCTCTGTCCGAGGAGCCCAGCGTCCTGCTTAGTGGGGCACAATCTCCTGTCGTTACTGGGCCTCGGTCTCCTCTCGCTGCAGCTGAGCGGCTCCCACTCGTGCTGGCTATAGATTGGGGCCCCGCCGCCCCGTTCCTCTCGGTGCAGAGTCGTTAACGTGAGGGATCTGTCAGTGCTGCCACCCCGCTCCCAAAGAGCGCTTCCCTTCAGGAGATCTCGGCATGCTTTACAAAGGCGGGCGGGATCATTAGCCCCATTGTAAAGATGGGAAAACAGAGGCATTGACGGGGCATGATTTGCCCAAAGTCACCCAGAGGCAGGAATCGACCTCGGGTCTTCTGAGTCCCGCTCCAGTGCGCTATCCACTAGGTTACATTGCCTGGCCCTGAGTCTCTTGCCCTCACTCGTGCTGAATGGCACGTCACTCTTGTATTTCAGCGGGGCCATGTGCGGCACACAGGTTCCTCTGGTGGGGCGGGGAGAGGGCAGCGATTCCCAGGCTGGGCGCAGGGCGAGGGAGTCCCTGGGGACAGCACCAGGAGCACGTTCCCTGGCCTCTGCTCAGCCGGAGGTAGGGGCATTGCCCATGCCCTGCACGTCCCCTGCTGAGGTGTCCTCAAGCTCTGGGGAGACACTGGTGCTGTGAGTGTCTCTGGGCCAGGGCTGGCCCTCGCCAGACCCAGAGGTGCCTGCTTCCCAGGAGCCGGCAGGCTTGGCTGCGCTGGCCCAGGGAGGAGGGTCTGGAAGTTCCTCCCAGAGGCGACACATGGGACAGTCAAGTGTCCCCCCCCCCCCTTTACATTGTGCCCCCCAGTATCAGGAGGTACGAGTCGTCCTGCTCAAGCCAGTCCACTTGAAATGTCCCATGGCGCATCTTAGCGCATTTGTCAGGCAGGTTAAGGTGGTTTGGGTTAAGGCCACCAACCTCTTTTCAGTTGTGACCCAAGGCAAAACAATGTGGTTGGTCCCTGGAGGGACAAAGCCAGTGTCTTTGCTGAATGTGTAATTAGCCGGTGGAACTCATTGCCACAGGGTGTTGTTGAGGCCGGGGTCTGAGCAGGATGTCAAGAAGGGTTGGGCATCTGTATGGATAACAAGAGTATCCAGAGTTACAACTGTTACTGATCACAAAAGTATTGGCAGGGACATTAAACCTTGGGCTTCAGGCAGTTTCTAGCTACTGGAGATCAGGGTGAGAACTTCATGGGAGGCAGATTATCCCACATCTGCTGCTGTGGGGTTAGGAAGGTGTAAGAACTCGGCAGCATCTGGTGCTGGCCACTGTCAGAGACCGGATACCAGATGTGATGGACCTTGGGTCTGATCCAGGATCATAAAATCTCAGGGTTGGAAGGGAGCTCAGGAGGGCATCTAGTCCCACCCCCCTGTTCAAAGCAGGACCAATCCCCAGACAGATTTTTGCCCCAGATCCCTAAATGATCCCCTCAAGGATTGACCTCACAACCCTGGGTTTAGCAGGCCAATGCTCAAACCACTGAGCTATCCCTCCCCCTATGTGCCCATGAAGCTCCCACTTGTCATTCCTCATGTTCTTCTTAGCCCCAACCGGTGCTGCATGTAGCACCCCCTGGTGGCCAGTTTGGAGCAGACAGGCTCTTCTTACACCAAGTTTCTTTGCTCCAGCACCCTCCAAGCAGATGGGGCATAAGCGTCTTGCCAGTGGCTGCAGCTTGAGATACCAGCTCCGTGCCAGCAATCGTTCAGGCTGGGGAGGGGAACGCCTGCCCTTACCCTCCCCATAAATCCCCTTGTCTAGCGATCTCCTGGTGACGTTGCCAGATGCCATACTGGATGGTGCCAAAGATGCTGCCTTTGCCATGAGCTGATCGGAGCCGGAATTCTGCAGCTTCCTTCCTGCCCTGAAAGGTTGTGACGTGTACGCAGAGAGAGAGCGAGGGGCGGTTCCCTGTTAGCCAGGCGCATTTTAAATCTAACCTTTTAAACACTCTGCAGCGTAGCTGCATTTCATTATTCCCAGGAGCCTCCTTGTAATTCAATTAAAAGTCTTAAAAGAAAAACGACCCACCGTGCTACCTGTTTATTTCACTTGGAGACTTTAGGAATTCTCAATAAAGCATTTTAATACTCTAGCTACTTATAACTGTGATGGATCGATGGCTCCGGCTAAGCCGATCCCGTGCGATTCCTTGTCTCGCTGCTAGCGATGAATTCCCGGCTGGCTCGGAGAGCCCGAAATGGAAACCGGGGCTATGGTGTTACTTGTAGTGCAATATCTAGAGGTCTCAGGTGAGATCAAGACCCTATTGTGCTAGGTGCAGTACATACAAATTGCAAGAAACAACCCATACTCCATAAAGCTTACTACTGACATAGACTAAGAGGAGACAGAGGAAGGGAGTGACTTGTCAAGGGTGACGCTGAGCCAGGGCTAAACCCCAGGTCTCTGGATGCCCAGTGCCACGTCCCAGCCGCTCTGTGCACGTTCTGGATTCATGGCCATGCCGCCCACGCTGACCTTGAAGTGTTTCTGTTCTGGGAGTTGCAAAACATTTAATGGAGAGCTTGACTCCATCAGGGATGTGCCTTTAATGCTGCCTGGCATAACCCCTGTGGCGGGCGTACAGAGCCGACAACGAGGAGCCTAACGCGGTTTTCCCTTGGATGTGCAGGTATTGCTTACTAGAGATTTGGGTCAGAACAAGGGGGCTCAGCAGGAAGCAGCCCCTGCGCCTCCCAGTGCAGCACCAGGCTCTGCCAACCTGAGCTCGTGGGACCTGATCAGGATCCTTCCATCCAGCTCACTGGCCTTTGCATCCGGCTCTTTGGGGAGCAGATGGCCTCTCGCAGCCACCGGGGCTTAGCAACGCTCCTCTCGATTGGGTTGCGGAGGCCGGATGGGCGGATCTGATTCCCAAGAGAATGCCGGGAAAAACATGGCTGTTTAATGGGAAAACTTAAGCAATGGACAGTGCTGGCAAGGACCAGTAGCAAACCTATCTGCCAGTGTAATGTTCTCAGCAGCGTGGGGCAGTCAGATGTTCCCCTCGTGCCCTTAAGGGGCACCCGCCCCTTGGCTCTCTCTTCTCCAGAGAACCTTTGGGAGCTCAGGGTCACGTCCTTTCCAGCCCCTGGTGCCCGGCTGTTGTGGAGGGGAGGGGGAGTGTTTGTTGGGCACAGGTTGAGACCCTGTGTGGTGATGGCCAGGAGACTCTGGAGTAGTTCCCATCAGTCCCTGCTCCCCTCCTCTCCAGAAGGGCGGAGAACCTAGGGGGCACTCGGCATCATCGGCTCAATCCTGGGGGAGGATAGGGCATTCGAGTAGGACTCAGAACACCTGCTCTCCGGGGTGCTGGGAACTAAGCTCCATTGAGGATGATGAGGGCCGGGCAGGGATGAAGAGAAATCGCTACGCTGGCACTCGTGCCCCATAGCCTGGGGTCAGTGACATGATCCCAGCCACGCTAGCGCTGGCTTTGGGCAGTGCCCCCCGGGGGGTTTGTGATGTGTGTGTGTGTGTGTGTCTTTCTCTCCATGTCCATCCCTACAGCAGGAAGCCAAAGCCAGGAAGCACCGTGCACTGGTTGTTAATGTGGCGATAGAACGGGTGCAAGGCGGCTGCTGTGGGCTCACCTGCAAAAAGCAAATGATTCCTATCTGCAGCAACGCAATGCAGAAGAGCAGTGGGCCAGCGACCGGGAGGCATTTATCTCGGGCGCGTCCATCCTGACACCCTGTTAATTTGTTTCCCCTCCGGGAGCTGGGTGAGAGGCATTGCCCAATGGCGCGTTGCCAGCAGACCCTGTCCTTTGGCCGGGGCCTGGGGAGGGGGACCGATGGAAGCTGTGCAAAATGCAAAGCCTTCTACTAGCCAACGGGTCCCAGCCACTAGCAGAGAGCGGGATGGGCGCAGGAGAAGGCGGAGAGCTGGGTGTCAATTGGCTCTTCTCCTAGTGGGCCTGTGAGTAGGTTTTGTGAACTGGACTCCCTTTAAATTAGAGATGGAAAAGATCTACTGGGAATCTGTGTCTCGTTCTATGCTCTCTCTCTGGTTATCTAAATGTGTCCATCAGCAACATATCTCGAAGCCACTTGGGCCCTCTTTGCCACTTGCTACGAACCAAACAAGGAGCAGAAATCCCCTGGGGCCATTTGGTGTTCGAAGCCCCCCATCACTCAGGGTTACCCCTAGACACCAGGAGCCCTGTGAATGCCCCCACTCCTTTAAATGCCAGCCAGCCACCTGCCCGCTGGGGCTGGTCGCCTGCTGTTGTTCCTGCCCCTACACACACAGCCAGCAAGCTGCAGGGAGATCGCTGGGTAAGCTAGATGAAGAGGGCAGGAAAGTGGCAGATTACAACCTGCTTCAGGACAAAGAGGAAAAAACAACCCCCACAATCAAAGGCTTCCGAGCTGAGGGGAGGGATGGCTGGGGGGGCCTTCCCCTCTAGCCATTGGTGTGTCGTCTCTCAATCCACGCAGTGCTGATCACTCAGTCTGTGTAGTGTGTGTACGCACATGTATGAGTGTGTGCTTGTATTTGGGGGTGTATGTATCTGTGTGTGTGTGCACGCGTGTGTTTTTTATCTTTGTATGTATGTGTGCCATTGCACGTGTGTGTGGCTGAGTGTATGTGTGTGTATGCACGCATCAAACAGGTGAATCCCAGGTGTAACCCTATTGTTTTCAGTGCCATTACACCAGCCAGGATCTTGGCCCGGTGTATTTAATAATAATCCTTTGTCCTTAAGTAACGTTTTGTTTATCCAGGGATCTCAAAGCACTTTACAAAAGCAAGGCAGAGGACTATGGACAGGCCGTTGGGTTGGGACTCAGGGTGCTATTCGCTGCTCTGCCAGTGGTGGGCTGGGTAACCTTCGACAAGTCACATGCCATCTTGTGCCTCAGTTTCCCCTCCTACCTTTGTTAGTCTTGTCTGTTTGTAAGCTCCTCAGGGCAGGGACTGTCTCACTCTATGCACATGCAACGCCCAGCACAATGGGACCTGCATTTCAACTGGAACCTCTAGGCACTACTGTTATGCAAACCACAGCAGTCCCAGAGTAGAATGGGCCCTTTAACAGGGAACCTGTGTCTCATTAACAGCCTCTCGATTGGGCCTGATGGATGGCAGCTGAGCTCTCTAAAGAGCCAGAGCGGGACAGGAACCAGGGAAGCTTGGCTGGGTTGTGACTGGTCTGGTCTGGCTGACAACAATGACAACGATGGTCTGGGCATCGGTTTGGCTGGGCTGGAGGATGGGTATCTGCTCTTCTGGCTGGGCTGTACTTTGTGGGAGATGGAGGATATGACGGCGAATACTGAAACCAGCAGAAGGAAAGCCTGGTGGCAGGTGAGGAAAAAGAGTGGACGTGCCGGAGCTGGAAGCAGAGACAGCAGGCAGACAGACAGGGAAGAGTAAAGAGAAAAACCGAACTGCTCTAATAATGAAATCGCTAGTGAAGGATGTGAAGACAGGGGCTGAGAGCAGCAGGTGGGTTTAAAAGAGTGTCGGAGGCAGAGAGCTAGAAATCCACAAGGAGGGGATCTATTAGTTGAATGGAAAAGCAAGGAACACGTTTAAAAGGCCAGGAAGTCCGAAAGCAAGCCGCCAACTGCCTAAGTGTCTGACAGAGACAGGAGGAGTTGTAGCTGGGGCGCTGATGGAAATGACTGAAGAGAAGGTAAAGCCAGGCGCAGGGGTCTGTATGTAAGCGGCTAATTAGCAAGAGAGGAGGGGGGAAAAGCCACCAACCATTGTGCCAGCTGCAGTTACAGACAAGATAGCGTAAGGGTAGGGTACCCGATTGCACCCCTGCCGAGGTGCTGCAGATTCCAAAGGTTTGGACGTGTGGCAAATTTACGTAAAGGGAAAATGAGATGCAGTTAAAGGGGGTGGGGTGGGGGGCGCACGCCGATGACAGTTGCGTGGAAGGGACAGAACGAAAGAGTAGCAGCTGCGGAGGGGAGCCCAATGTAGCACGTGCAGGTTACACAGCAGCGGCGCAAGCAAGAGAGATTCAAAACCCAACCGCTACAAATCGCGTATCCTCTGCGGAAGCGCCGCGGCGGCATCTGAGACCAAACAGGGAAGAAGAAAGGAAGCTCAGTAAGGAGGAAGATAAGCACACAACCGAATAAATCAAAGGATATAATGAGTGATCCAGGAGAAATAGGAGCTGTATTATGTACAGACAAAGAGAGGTTTATGGCTTTTGTGATTGAAGTAATAAACGGTATATCACAGCCAGGGAAGAAACCGGCGAAAATGAAAATTATAGTTAAAGCTGCAGAAAAATGCATAGATGTTAACAAGTTATCGGTAGAACGACTCAGTGGTTTTTCAGTGAAGGGTAAATAGGATGGCACCGTTTCCTGCTGGAATGCACACAGCCTAATCACTCATGGACAGGAATTACAGACCAGAGCCTTGATAAGGCTACTCAACCAAATCTCATTTGCATACAAGAAATCCGGTTCATCAGAAACCTAAATGACCAAATCCCAGGATAGGGTATCTATAGGCAAGTCAGGGAAGTAGGAAGAGGAGGGGAAGTTTGTACACTCTTTACCTTGAAATTGTGGGGAAGAACCGAAATATAGAATATAACCCTATTGAGAGTCCAATGCAAAATAAAGCTGCATCTCTGAGTGTCTATAATGTATGGAGCCCCTGTGGAAAACTGGAGATTAAAAATTTGACAGAGATAATATATGTGAAGACCGGAACAGCCATAACGGATTGTGGGGAAATGGAAAAAATATAAGAATGGCAAATGTCTAGAGCAATTCATTGACGAAACAAATGTCATAATCGTGAATGAAGGTACAGCCACTAGGGTTAATGCAGCCAATGGGAATCTCTCCGGTCTACCCCTGGAATTGTGTCAGGTAGGGTAGCAAGCAAATGCAGCTGAGAAGTAGATCAAGGGGAGGGAATGGGAAGCGCTCACTTCCTTGTTCTTCTAGTACATCAAGGTAAGGACAGTGTTGAGGATGGAGGAAGGAATATATATAAAACCAAGCTGGGAACTAGTTAGAAGCCAATGCATTGACCCCATTAATGAACAATGTACAAGGGATGATACTGAGGAGTTTCGTAGCCATGTTACTAAGGGAATTGTCATGGCAGCAGAGTAGGTAAACCGAAGCTATCCAGTCACCCTAACGGTAGAGGCGGGATGGGCAGTGTAAAAAAGCTATTAAGGAAAGGAACAAGGCATGTGGGAACAAGGCAATTGCGCAAAGAGCTATTAAAACAGCCAGAAAAGGAGGCTGGAGGAAGTACAGTGGGGAAATAAATACAGTCAAAGCTGTGTTGTCAGGCACTTTACCAACCGGAAAGCTCTAGAAACCAGCATTTCTGATATCCATTCAAAGTCCAGTTGGCGCAGGACCGATAGGCTCCCTACCTGGCTCCGTGTGGCTCTCCGGAAGCGGCAACATGTCCCTGCTGCTCCTAGACAGAGGAACGGCCACGGGGGGCTCCGTGTGCTGCCCCCGCCCTGAGTGCTGGCTCCGCAGCTCCCATTGGCCGGGAACCATGGCCAATGGAAGCTGCGGGGGCCGTGCCTGCGGGCAGAGGCAGCACAGAGAGCTGCCTGGCTGCACCTCCGCCTAGGAGCAGCAGGGATACATCTCTGCTTGTGGAGAGCCACCCGAGGTGAGCGCCATCCAGATCTAGCACCCTGAAACCCCTCCCGCACCCCAATCCCCTGCCCCGAGCCCCCTCCTGCACTCAAACTCCCTCCCTCCATTGGTAAGTATAACTCTTAGTTAACTGGAATGTTTGACTAACCGGCACTCCCCATTCCCGCAACATGCCGGATAACACAGCTGTTACTGTAAATACTAAAACATCAGCAGTATATAGGCAGATCAGGACACTGAATGCAATACCAAGTAAGAGCAGTTCTGTACCAGGCCTCATTGCAGAAGGCCAAGGGATAAAAAGTTCTAATGAAGGCAAAGCGGAATCCCTAGCAGAAATATTCCTTAATATTAGTAATGGTGAAACTTGGAGTATAGAAATCCATGTGATGGGGAAAAAATCCTTAAAGAGAACTGGAAGAGGTGGGAGGAAGATGAGGATATGAGATTAAACAAAAACTCCTGCACAAGGGAACTTCAGAAAGCTACAGCTAACAGCAAAAACTCTGCACCAGGCTAGGTGCAGGTGGCGAAATGCTAAAACCCTGGGTTGAAGCGAGTCTGAAGATACGGCTTAAACTGTCCCACAGTATCTGGGGAATAGGTGAACTGCCAATGGAGTGGAAACATGCCGTTGGAAAGAATGGTGAAAGATTAACGATGTATTTAGAGAGACGTGGACTTATAGATGTCGTACAAAGTGGGTTCAGGAGGAGAAGGAGTACACTGATCGTATAGTATGAGAATAAAGTATATATGATAGGTTTCCTAGATGTTATGGGGAGAGGACTTATTACATAAAATAGCATCCATGGGGATGAAAGGAGGAATATATAGGTGGATAAAGGATTTCTTAAGTAAAGGAAAGCAAGGGACACCTACTCTAGCATATATACAATCACAAATGACCTTTGGTGGGGAGTATCCTCACCCGTACCGTACTCAGCCTAATGATGATCTCCGAAAAGGCAGCGTGCAGGAATAGGCATTTCCTCGTTTGCAGATGACCGTGCCACATGGGCTGAAAACAAGAACCAGGAAATATTTGAGACGCGAAGGAGTGAAACACTTAGGAAAAGTGCGGCCTGGGGACATGTGGGGCTTCACTTTTGAGAATTGACAGAGTCAAAGAATGATATTCACTAAAAGGAAAATTATAAAAGAGTGCAAACCGTCGCTGTATTTACAGCAAGTAAGTGTAGTTAAAAGCTACAAATTCCCGGGTGTGACATTTGATAGCAAGCTAACGTGGAAGGAGCACGTTGAAAATATTGTAGATAAACATGAAGGCAAAATCAATCTACTTAAAAGTATCGCCGAAGCCACCTGGAGTGTGGATAAGAAAGCAATGGGAATGCTGCATAGAGCATTAATAAGACTAGTCATTGAGTACAGATGCCAAGCGTTTAGTTCAGCATCAGAAACGAACCTAAGGAAGCTCGATTCAATCCAAGCCCAGGCATTATGCATGGCATGCGGTGCCTTCATCTTGACCCCTTTGTGTGTAATGCAGATAGCTGCTGGTGCAATGCCTGTAGCGTTAAGAATGAAATGATTGGACTTAACCTTTTGGGCAGCAGTCATAGGAAATAGGGAAGATGGAAACACTAAACAGATATATGAAGAATGTTGGCAATTCAGTGGTCAACATGAGGAGAAAAAAACCAAAATGCCTTATGGTTATAGGACAAGTATGGATAAAGGAACTAAGGAAAAAAGACTTAAAAGAAATTAGTATATATCAAAAAGAACGAGGAGTCCTTGTGGTACCTTAGAGACTAACAAATGTATTTGGGCATAAGCTTTCGTGGGCTAAAACCCACTTCATTGGATGCATGCAGTGGAAAATACAGTAGGAAGATATATATATATATATACACAGAGAACATGGAAAAAATGGGTGTTGCCATACCCACTATAACGAGACTAATCAATTAAGATGAGCTATTATCAGCAGGAGAAAAAAAACTTTTGTAGTGATGATCAGGATGGCCCATTTCCAACAGTTGACAAGAAAGTGTGAGTAACAGTAGGGGAAAAGTATCAGAGGGGTAGCCGTGTTAGTCTGGATCTGTAAAAAGCGACAAAGAGTCTTGTGGCACCTTATAGACTAACAGACGTATTGGAGCATAAGCTTTCGTGGGTGAATACCCACTTTGTCAGATGCAAAAAATTAGCATGGGGAAATAATTTTTATTTTGTGTAATGACCCATCCACTCCCAGTCTTTATTCAAGCCTAATTTAATGGTGTCCAGTTTGCAAATTAATTCCAATTCTGCAGTTTCTCATTGGAGTCTATTTTTGAAGTTTTTTTGTTGGAGAATTGCGACTTTTAGGTCTGTAATTGAGTGACCATGGAGGTTGAAGTGTTCTCCGACTGGTTTTTGAATGTTATAATTCTTGATGTCTGATTTGTGTCCATTTATTCTTTTGCGTAGAGATTGTCTGGTTTGGCCAATTTACATGGCAGAGGGGCATTGCTGGCACATGATGGCATATATCACATTGGTAGATGTGCAGGTGAACGAGCCTCTGATGGTGTGGCTGATGTGATTAGGTCCTATGATGGTGTCCCTTGAATAGACATGTGGACAGAATTGGCACCGGGGTTTGTAGCAGGGTTTGGTTCCTGGGTTAGTGTTTTTATTGTGTGGTGTGTGGTTGCAGGTGAGTATTTGCTTCAGGTTTGGGGGTTGTCTGTAAGCGAGGACTGGCCTGTCTCCCAAGATCTGTGAGAGTGAGGGATCGTCCTCCAGGATAGGTGGTACATCCTTGATGATGCGCTGGAGAGGTTTTAGTTGGAGGCTGAAGGTGATGGCTAGTGGTGTTCTGTTACTTTCTTTGTTGGGCCTGTCCTGTAGTAAGTGACTTCTGGGTATTCTTCTGTCTCTGTCAATCTGTTTCTTCACTTCAGCAGGTGGGTATTATAGTTTTAAGAATGCTTGATAGATATATATCAGTGGCTCTCAACCTTTCCAGACTACGGTACCTCTTCCAGGAGTCTGAATTGTCTTGTGTACCCCACGTTTCACCTCACTTAAAAACGACTTGCTTACAAACTCAGACATAACAATACAAATGTGTCACAGCCACACTAGTACTGACAAAATGCTGATTTTCTCATTTTTACCATATAATTCTAAAATAAATCAACTGGAATATGAATATCGTACTTACATTTCAGTGTGTAGTCTATAGAGCAGTATAAACAAGTCATTGTCTGTATGAAATTTTAGTTTGGCCTGACTTCACTAGTGCTTCTTATGTAGCTTGTTGTAAAACTACTAGGCAAATATCTAGGTGAGTTGATGTACCCCCAGAAGACCTCTGCGTATCCCCAGCGGAATGCGTACCCCTGGTTGAGATCCACTGGTATATATAACCATGGGAAAATGCATTGGAGGTGGGAAATCACCCCCCTGATAGAAATGTGGAACTACACCTCTACCCCGATATAACGTGACCCGATATAACACGAATTCGGATATAACGCGGTAAAGCAGTGCTCCGGGGGGGCGGGGCTGCGCACTCCGGTGGATCAAAGCAAGTTCAATATAACGCGGTTTCACCTATAATGCGGTAAGATGTTTTGGCTCCCGAGGACAGCGTTCTATTGGGGTAGAAGTGTATGTAATGAAATCAAAAAGGGAAAAGGAGACCTAAATGTATTAAATACAGCAAAGCATATAAGTATACGTGATAAATGGGGCAAACGTTGCCAGATATGTACGGATGGGTCTCAAGATGAGAAAACCAGAGAAGGGGGAGAGCGTTCTGCCTCCCAGCACTTGAAATAAAGACATCCATTCGACTGTCAAATTTTGTAGCCATCACGGCGGCCGAACTAGCAGGGATAATGTTGGCATTATGCCGGATGTGCAACTTACCTCCAGTGGTATCTTGTCAGGTTCACTGGCAGCCAAAAATTGGGAACTGGAGTAGCAGGAATGAGAGAACGAATGGCATATTGTTACTAACAGTGGAATTGGCACAGATGGGAGTACACGCTGGCCGAGCATGGATCCCAGCACATGTTGGGATAGCAAGAAACGAAGTGGCAGACGCAGTAGCAAAAAATGCTGTAAAAATGGACATAACCCTCCCCCCCCATCTAAGTAAACAGGAGTTTAAAAACTTAATTAAAAATGAACTAAGAGAGCGGTGGCAGGAAGTCTGGACAAAAGGAACAAGGGGGAAAAGATCACATGACGTATGCCGTGGAATCGAAAATGCTGACGTGCTGCAAGAACCTGTGAGGAAGTAGCTCCATTCCCAATACTTCCCAGACACTGTGACTTAAACAGTAACTTGGCCTTAATGAATAAACTCAAAGATGGGCTGTGGGAGACATGCAAGGAAAGGGGTGATCACATCCTCGGGGATTGCAAAGATGGGAATACTTTTTGTATGACAGACTCAGGCACCAAAAGGTGACAAGGTTTACGCCGAAATTCCTAGTGACAGCATCAGGAAACCGGAGCACCGTTAAGAAGCAATATTACAACTTTTTAAACATACTGGGGAGAGAGCGAGACTGTAATTGTAGATCATGATCATGAACTCCAGCCCCTGGCGGTTACAGACTCAGAATGTGAGTCAGCTACACCGTGAAAGACAAGAAGAAGAAACAGGGGGAAAGCTATAGAGAGACGGCAGAACGCAGGAGGCACGTGCAGGAGACATTTGACAAGAGGGAAAGGTTTGGGCCTGGAAACCAGAGGCTGGAGAAGGCTGAAGGCCAGGGATAGCATGACTTCACAGGAGAAGAAAAGACTCCAGCCAGGTAGGGAAGAGCTGCACAGAGCAGGGTCCAGGAGGCAACGGAAGCCCCAGGACTCAGTTTTGTTTGTGGTTTATGTCAATGAATTAGACTGTGGGAAGCAGGGCATTACTGGGCTAAAAGCCTTTGTGGAGTTGCTGAGAAGGGGAAACTGAGGCAGTGTGCCTGCAGAGCCAACTCAGAACACAAGGGGGCGCTTAAGGGGCAGCTGACCTTGTAACAAGTCTTATCTGCATTTTATAGAAGGGAAAATGAGGCCCACTCGGGGGGTGACTTGCTGTAGATCACACCACAGGTCAGGGGCAGAGCTGGGAATAGGCCTCAGGTCTCGTGTGTTGCAGTTTCCTCTTACCACTGTTAGACCCACAGGGCTTGATTCTGCTCTCGTGACTTTTGCACCAGGCTGGCTTCCCTGGGCCAGCCCTGGTTTATCCTGGCGCCAAACTGGAGTCAGTTTAGTCTGTGTAGCATAACTGCGGGTTGCCGGCCCTAATCCGCTGCCTGGGACAGGATAAAGGAGCTTCACGCCGGCTCCTTCCCTGCTGCCCTGTCTTGGGGGAAGCTCCTTGCCCGGGATGCTTTATCCCCGCCCCTCCCGCCTGCTCCATGCTCACAGAGTGCTTTAGGTGACCGCTCTTTCTTCTGTGATGTAAAAGGCCCCGAGCCAGACCCTCAGCTGGTGTAATGTGGCATTGAAGTCAATAGCCTCATTGCCATTTTACCCCACTCCATGGCGCAATCTTGTTGGGCTGTCCCTCCGGCCCAGGAGCCTTGCATGCAAACTCTTTCGGATTTCAGGGCGGGGAGGGGAGATTCCCAGATCCGAGCCTGGCCCTCCCGGTTTCATCAGATCCCGCTCAGATCCACCCCTCCCCCCTCCCCCCCCCCCCCCCCCCC
>QXTE01000327.1:658676-719626 GCA_003942145.1 Platysternon megacephalum | reverse complement strand
CCCCCCCCCCCCCCCCCCCCCCCCCCCCCCCCCCCCCCCCCCCCCCGTTCCGGCTTGGGCATTCCTGGAGCCCCACAAAAACGATTGCCCCCCGCAAGATCTCTAACAGGGCACACAAATCCAAGCAGACTCCGCTGCTGTGTTGTGGCCAAGAGGCAACATTTTCCCAAGCACCTAAGTGATTTAGGAGCCTTATAGCCCATTTTTTCAGAATTGACCTAAGCACCCCGGGGATACATTGTCAAAGGTATTTAGGTGCCTAAAGATGCCGAGATTTTCAAAAGCACCTAGGCAGGTTTGGTGCCTAATGCCTATTGAAAGTGGAATCCTTCCCCCTTGCCTCAATCCAGGTCCCGATCCATACTCTGCCTCCTCCAGCTAGTATTAGAGGATAAGAGGGTGATAAGGAGTAGCCAGCATGGATATGTCAAGAACAAATCATCCCAAGTCAACCTAACTTCTTTCTTTGACAGGGTTACTGGCCTAGTGGATGGGGGGAAGCAGTAGATGTGATTTATCTTGATTTTTAGTAAGACTTTTGATTCAGTCCTACATGACATCCTCATAAGCAATCTAAGAAAATGTGGTCAGGATGAAATTACCATGAGGTGGGTGCACAACTGGTTGAAAGTTGCTATCCCAACTGTACTCAAAGAGTCGTTAGCAATGGTTCGCTGTCAAACTGGGAGGGTGTGTCTAGTGGGACCCTGCAGGGGTCAGTCCTGTGTCCGGTACTAGTCAATATTTTCATTAATGACTTGGATAGAGCATGCTTATAAAATTTAGAACATAAGAACGGCCATACTGGCTCAGACCAATGATCCAACCAGCCCAGGATCCTGTCCTCCGACAGTGGCCAATGCTGGATGCTTCAGAGGTGATGAACAGAATAGGACAATTATCGAGTGATCCATCCCCTGTCGCCCATTCCCAGCTTCTGGCAAAGAGAGGATAGGGACACTCAGAGAATGAGGTTGTGTCCCTACCCATCTTGCTAATAGCCATTGATGGACCTATCCTCCAGGAACTTATCTAGTTCTTTTTTGAACCCTGGTATAGTTTTGGCCTTCACAATATCCTCTGGCAAAGAGTTCCACGGGTTGACTGTGCGTTGTGTGAAAAAATACTTCCTTTGGTTTGTTTTAAACTTGATGCCTATTAATTTCATTGGGTGATCCTTAGTTCTTGTGTTTATGTGAAGGAATAAATAACACTTCCTTATTTACTTTCTCCACATCAGTCAATATTTTATAGACCTCTATCATATTCCCCCTTAGTTGTCTCTTTTCCAAGCTGAAAAGTCCCAGTCTTATTAATCTCTCCTCATACGGAAGCTGTTCCATACCCCTAATCATTTTTGTTACCCTTCTCTGTACCTTTTCCAACTCCAATATATCTTTTTTGAGATGGGCGACCTGATCTGCACGCAGTATTCAAGATGTGGGCGTACCATGGATTTATATAGAGGCAATATGGTATTTTCTGTCTTATCATCTATCCCTTTCTTAATGATTCCCAACAGTCTGTTCGCGTTTTTGACTGCCGCTGCACATTGAGCAAATGTTTTCAGAGAACTAGCCAGACTCCAAAATCTCTTTCTTGAGGGGTAACAGCTAATTTAGAGATTATGTTTTCCAATGTGCATTACTTTGCATTTATCAACATCGAATTTCATCTGCCATTTTGTTGCCCAGTCACCCAGTTTTGTGAGATCCCTTTGTAACTCTTTGCACTCTGCTTTGGACTAAACTAGCTTAAGTAATCTTGTATAGTCTGCAAATGTTGCCACTTCACTGTTTACACTCCCGTGGCTGGGGGTGGGGGGAGTCCTTCCATGAGACTGGCTGGGATGAGGTCACTGGGGATCCCAGTCCTGGCTGCTTCATACTTGGGCTTTAAGACCTCTCTGCATTCCTGTCCCTCCCTCGCCAGGCCTGGGAAGGGAGCTTCCCCTTCCCCAGGCACTGAGGGCAGGGGGAGCTTGGCAGATGGGCCGTTCTTTCGCTTGTCTTGTGGCCCTTGCCTGGTGGCAGTTCCCCGTTGCAATCTGCAAATGGAGCGACCCAGGGACCCCGCCTCCTCGTTCCTGAGCCATGGGGAAGGAAACAACTCTGGGGGACGTGGCACCTCTGCTCCAGAGCCAGCAAATCTGCCATTGGGCTGCCCCGGCTGCCCCTCCCTGAGCGCCGAGATCCCCACTGAGCTGCAGGGCGCCGGGTGGTGTTAAGCAGTAAAACCAGAGAGCAGATGGTGAGCAAAGGTCCCGCATTAAAGCAGGAGGCTGCTAATTGTCCGGCATTCGGCTTAGAATTAAAAGGCTTCGGTTGATGAAATCAAACAGCTCAGAGGAGCAGGGGGCAGGCAGAGGGATAGGTCAAGCAGTCTAATGGCTCCAGGGGTTAATTCAGGTGAGGCTGGCGGAGGGGAGGGTTTGGAAGTCTAGCGGCTGCCGCAGCCGGGATCGGCGAGGGGCTGGTGGAGAAGCCGAGGGCAGAGGGGATTTTGTCCACCCGAGCAATGGATGGAGAGCCATTCCGGTATCGCGGTGATGCTCCAACGCGGGCTGCAGCCAGAGCTCTGGGACTCTCCCGACTCGCAGGGGCTGAGAGCCTGAACCCCAGTCTACGCCCAAATATCTACACCACAATTAAACAGCCCCTTAGCCCGAGCCCTGCGAGCCTGGGGCAGCTGGCAGGGGCCAGCCATGGGGTCTGATCGCAGTGTAGACAGACCAGAGCTGGCACCAAGCCCAGTGAGTGTTTCTCCCTCGGCCCCATGGCAGCTCCGTGCTCCCCCCAGGGTAACCAGCAGTGACAAACCCACCTGCCCTTCGCTCTGTGGCTGTGACGTGAATTCTCTGAACGGCAGCGCGGGGTGGCAGCCGGAGTGAGCATCCTGGAGAGAACCGTTTCTCTTCTTCCAACCATGCCATCCCAGAGGGGAGAGAGAGAGAACAAACCCTACTCAAAGTCCCACTGCCCCAGATGGGTGGTGGGAGGGATAGCTGAGTGGGTTGAGCGCTGGCCTGCTAAACCCACGGTTGTGAGTTCAATCCTTGAGGGGGTCATTTGGCAAAAATCTGTCTGGAGATTGGTCCTGCTTTGAGCAAGGGGTGGGACTAGGTTCCCCTCCTGAGGTCCCTTCCAACCCTATGATTCTATGACACCATTTCTCTTTTACTGAGAGGCTGGCTTCTTGCTAGCAGTTGGCTGAGTATACCAAGTGGATAGATGGACCAATGGAGGGTGTGTATGGGGATAGATACGTAGGTAGGTAAGGGTGAGTGGGAAGGGGGGATGGATGGATACAGAAATTTGATAAACATCAGCTGGATCATTGTTACCAGTGTCACTAATTAGGGGCCTCTTTCCTCTTCTGCCTGCTAATCTCCAGGCATTTCCCCTGAGCTTTCTCCTCCAGGGAGGATTTGCGGTGTCAGACCAGTCTCCATCTTGCCCTGTATCCTGTCGCTGGCATTGCGAAGCCCAGCTGCCTCAGAGGAAGGACTAAACCTCACGTGTTCTTAATGCACCTAATCACCGCATGCTGTCCCGGGGCAAGAGGGGAATTCTGACTCAGCCCCCACCTTTGATTGGTTTATGCCTAGAAGCGTGAGACTAGACAAAGCCCTGGTAATTTTTATCCTCTCTAGTGTAACTGCAGATGCTATTCTTATTGCTATAAACCTGTAATTCTTTTGTGAGCCTTGTTAAGCTGCTTGTCTCCACGATATCCTGCAGCGGGGAGTTCCACAGGTTAGTTGTGGGCTGTGTCAAAAGATAATTCCCTTCTGCAATTTACAAAGTACTGGTAGCTGGATCATGCATCTCCCGGTGGTTGTGCTAGAGGGGCCTTCGAGCAACTGCCTCTACCATCTCCACCCCTCGCTCTCTTCCTTTCCAAACTACGCAGCAGGGCTGGCTGGAAAATTCTGTTCAAAACCTCTTCCTGTTGGAAAATGGGGTTTAGTCAAACCACAAATGTCTGTGGGGGGAAATCACTGCAATGTCCTATGAATCTCGGCGTCCGCCTGACCTGCTGCAGTGTCTCCTGGGAGTTGTAGTTCCGGCTCCCTCTGGCCCTACAGGCCCAGGTCCCTTGAAGACTGGCTCTACCTGAATTGCTCACAGTCTAAAGAGGAATGTGAGAAGGGAAGGGACCGGGGAATAGGGCCCTGCTCCCATGGCACGCAGGACGGCGAGGTACCCTGTGCATCTCAGCCAGACTTTCTCTTAGGAAATCCACATGCAGCCATCTCTCTCCACAGCACGCCTGGGGCAGCCCTGCCTGCAAACAGCAGGATCTCGCCCTGAGGCTGGAAGTCCAGGGACCTTGCTCTGTCACCTATGCTGCTATACACCCACCAGCAGGGAGCTGCTAACCTCACAGCCCCAGGGCCTCCATCGCTGGCCAGACCTGCATGCTGTACTGGGCTCCGCGGATCCTAGGACTCTCTGGGGCCGCAGGTTGGAACCGCAGCAGCTCCAGGGACATCCAGCAAGGGAGGCTTTTCCAGAGTCAGATCCGAACCCGAACTGCACGATCAGTGAGTTATTACAGCAGTCGATCCTGCTCGTTTCAGGGTTGTAATGCAGGCAGCTCATAGCTGCATCCTGGATGTTGTCGGGGGCATCTGGGGTGTCTCGCTCTGGGGGAAGCATCGGAGACGGCTAGGGATGGTGGGAGAAGCGCATGCACTGGGCAAGCAGTCGGCAGTGCAATAGCTACCAATGCTGTTGTTAGGTTTCAGAGTTAACACGCCTCCCGGCTGTTGTTGCAAGCTGTGTGCAGACTAAGGCATACAACACCCCATTTCCGACGGCAAGGTCTGCTTGACCGGGGAAGGGTGGAGAACATTGCTGGGAGTTAAGGAAAGCCGAGATTCTTGAGAACAATTGTACGTCAAGGGTTGGGTTCTGCGGCAAATTCTGCGGCCGCTTTGGCTGTGGAGGGAGTGCTGTGCCGAGGTCAGTGCACAGGGGTGGTAGACAGGGTGCCTGGTTTCTGTCATCCGGGTGGGAAATACTGGTGAGCCCACAAGCGAGTGCACAAGAGGACAGCCCTGCCCACACCCCCTTGGTTCCTGAAATGTCCTCTCCTGCCCCGGTAAGGCGCAGAGACAACGCAACGAGGGGGAGGCCTGTGTCCTGTCTCCTCCGGCTGCCCGGCGGCTTGAATTGCTAAGCTCGGTCTGGAGAGCTCAGCGTGAGGGGCGGAGCCACTCGGCACTTCGAATATTATACGAGCCCATAGACCGTAATTTGAATGTAGATCCCTCACTTAGTCACAGTAATTGAAGCGCCGTAGAACAAATGAGAGGATCAGTGCGTGATACTGAGACACGCTGGCTTTGACATCCACCCCTTCCGTGCTGGGGAGGCTAGAAAGGGATTCATCCGGGGGTCCTTATAACCTCCTAGGGAGGGGTGTTAGCAGATCCATCCGTCCTGTGCGCTAGCTGGACCCGCAGAGGGGTCCCCTAACGTAAGCTATCGGTGGGTTATTCCTCTCGGAGGCCGGACAACCAGCGGAGGAGGCTTTGGCGGGGGTCCCACAGGAAGCCAGGTGGCTCCAGGCACCATGTGAAAACCCACCATGGGGCAATGGTATAGAGAAAGCCAATGGGAGCAGCTTACCAGGAAGGGAGTGGGGATTGCTTGACCTTGTATGACTGTATGATCAGTGCTAGTCCCTGCCCAAAGAGCTCACAGGCTAAACAGAGAACAGGGCGGGAGTGAAAAGTGAGACACAGAGAAGGGGAGTGAATCACCCAAGGTCTCAGAGTAGTTCAGTAGCAGAGCTGGGACAGGAACCCAGGTGTCCTGAGTCCCAGCTAGTGCCTTATCCACTGACCCATGCTGTCTGAGCCACGGTAGGGGTTGGGGTCCTGCTCTCTGACTCCAAAGATGCCCCAGGATCCTTGGGGAAATCCCACAGATCCCAGGGGTCCGCCGAGGGCTGGCTCATTTTTCAGAAGGGTTGGCCCTTCTGTGCTAATCCCGCTCTCCCCTCCGCCCCCGCCCGCAGTGCAGCTGCTACCCCAGTGCCTGGCGCTCTGCCTGGGTGGTGATGTGTGGCTGAGGGCGGCCTGTGGTCCGTGTGTCCCAGGAGACAGACAGACACATGGACAAGAGCAGAGGAGCAGGCTCAGGGCTTTGCTAACAGTGCACAGAACCGGCGGCCTGTGTGCAAGGGACTGTACGTGAGCTGGGGCAGGGGAGGAGAGAGAGAGAGGCTCCTGGAGAAAGCTGGCCTGGGCAGGGCCGGAGCAGGTGCCATCCAGCAAAGGGGCAGAGAGCAGAGCCATGGAGGGACGTGGGCAGTAATACACAGGGTGCACATTAGGCCAGACTCTACACAGCTCAGTCAGACAGGGATGGAGCCCTATTCCCTCGGCGAACACTGACCTGCGGGGTGACCATAGGCAGGTCACGGCCCTGCTCTGTGCCTCAGTTTCCCCATCTGTAAAACAGGGCTAATGACACTGACCTCCTTAGTAAAGTGCTTTGAGATCTACTGCTGAAGAGCCGTGTCAGAACGGGGTGTTGTTAATAGATCCCATTCCCATCCCTAAGGCAGGACTAGAAACCAGGAATCCCGATTCCCAGCACCCCGACCTAGCCATTAGACAACACTCCCTCCGAGAAGCAGGAATTGAATCCAAGAGTCCTGCTCAGCAGTCCATACCTCATTTTCCGCTCTCGGCTACACTGCTCTGGCTAACAGAGCAGGATCCAGCCATTCCCCCCAGCTCTGTGCACCCAGACTTCCCACGGCGCCAGCGTTGGCAGGCTGTACTTTGCCCTGCGAGTAAAGCCAGGGAAACTGAGTCCAGGGCGCGCTATCGTGCCCCGTGCCACGCACTGCTCCCAGCCTGCCTGGCACCGTTACGCCAGGTGAGCCGTCCCTCCTGGTACAGCCCGCTCCTGGCGTGGGGGGCTGGTGGGGGCACGCCGCCGGCATTCGGGCTTTTGGCACTAGGCTCATGAGCCCAGTTTGCCTGAGAATATCAGGATGTTAATGGTTCCCCTCAGCTGAGTAACCAGTACTGGGTCCTGTCGAATCCCGCCCCCAGCACGTCAGCCTTTGAAACCCATCCCCCCCCCCCAGCATATGGATTCATCTGGCAGGAGACCCCGACCTGACAAGGGTGCATACAGCGGGCAAGGAGATTTCCCCCCAGAAGGGCTCTGCCATGGGAGCGTGGGCAGGACGGCGTTCAGAGTGGGCATGGGGGCATGCTGCCGGGATGTGGGGAGGGCCTAGCCATGGGGCGCCTAGTTCAGCGGGTTCAATCTAGGGGGCTTTGGGGGGACAGGCTACAGGCTCCACAGCACCCTAGAGATGCACCATTTCCCCTTTCCCAAGCCCCCTAGCTTGGGCACCGCAGTGCCCTGTGAAAGCAGAGCTGCTCCTGCGTTTGTCCCCAGGGCTCTGCAGAGCGCCCTGCCAGGCTCTCCGGGGGCCAGGCTGGCGCTGGCTTGGTCTGATGTGAACAGATAGAAGCCCGAGGGGAGCGCCTGCATGGGACAGAATGTCCCTGAGCTGTTTCATTAGCAGTGTGCGTATCACAGGAGCAGCTGGAGGCTGAGATCTGGGCACCATGGTGCCAGGCCCTGCCCCGACACCGTCCCTGCCCCAACGAGCTTCCTGTCTACATAGACAAAGGGTGGGCGGGGACCCAATGGGATAAGAGAAGTGACTTACCCAGGTTACCCAGCTGTGTGAGCAATAGAACCTGGGTGTCCTGGGTCCCAGCCCAGTGCTCTACCCACTGGGCCCCTTGGTTTGGTGCCATTGGACCGTGTGGCCTGTGGGAGGTCCCCCCCCGCCCCCCCTGCAGGAATTCTCAGTCTTGTCCTAAATAAATGGCCCCCGGCTGCTTTGCCATCGCACTGATCTCCTGCTGCCCAGGGCTCTGGAGCAGGACAGCTGTTCCCTAGCCTCTTCTCTCACCCACCTCCAGGGCAAACCAGCCCGGGCCCCCTAGCTGTGATGGCACGACCAATCGGCGGGTCGGAGGCTGGGCCGGGGGGCGGGTCCTTATGGAGATTAAACATGGTCCCAAGACACAGGGGCCCAGATCCTCAAAGGTATTTAGGAGCCTAACCCCCCACGTAAGTCTGGCTCTGCATCCGAACTCTTCTGCAGTCCGGGTGCGTTCAGATCCGGGGTTCAGGCCTGGGCCGCCAAGCAGGTTCATTTACCGGCCGGCCGATGTCCTTGCGGCCCAATTTGCTATGTGCAGGATCGGGCCCCTTGAGCACCAGGGGCTGGGCCGCCCTCATCCCTGGGGTAACGCCACTGACCTGGGGGCGAGCAGCCCCTGAGCTCTTTGGGAAACCTGCCTCTGGGGGGTCACCGGTGAGCTGGCCGCTGTCGGGTACGGGGTGAAGGCGCCACCGTGCTCCACTGCACGGTGTCACCAGAGCCGGCGTGGGGGGAAAGCGGTTGCCAGGGGGCTGTGTGGGTTTGTGGGCTAGTGCACGGGGCGTTGGGGGCGGGAGGGGAGCAACCGGAGCGGATTTCCCTGCCCCTCGCAGCAAGGAGGAAGGGACAGGGCCGTGTCTCCGGGGGTCAGTCTGGGGCAGCGCAGACACACTCTGCCCCGTCCTGGGGCGGGATTGCAGGGCACTGCGGCCGGGGACGGACTGTCAGAGCAAGGAGAGGCTCCGGGGAATCGGAGATGGAAAAGATACAGCAGGGCCCATGCA
This sequence comes from Platysternon megacephalum, assembly GCA_003942145.1. Lineage (NCBI taxonomy): Eukaryota > Metazoa > Chordata > Testudines > Platysternidae > Platysternon > Platysternon megacephalum. The sequence goes on along the minus strand of QXTE01000327.1, from coordinate 710,912 downwards.
GCACTGGCCCTGCAGCCTGTCTCTAGCTATCCTCGGCCTGGAGCCCCTCTCCCTGCCTGGCCCAGCGGCTGGCACAGACCCAGGTGGGCTTGCGTCAGGTCTGCAGCCAGGCCCGAGGTTGCCCTTGCTCCTCTCTGCTGCTTGCCCCCCAGCCGCCCTCCGTGCGTGGCACCCTCCTGGCTTTCCCTGCTCGAGTTCCTCTGGGCTCCTCTCTCCTGGCTGCAGCTCTGGGGCTGGGTGAATGGGAGGAGAAGGAAATCAGAGGGCCAGGGGGGTGGGCACCTGCCAGTGGCTCTAGTGGGGGGCGAGCCACATGCTGGCTCCCAGGGGATGCCACAAGGCAGCTGATCAGCCCAGCCTGCAGCCTGTACCGCCCGGCAGAACCCCCCTGCCCTATGGCTCGGTGTCCCCGGTAGCGCCCGGTTGGACCCCCCTGCCCTGTGGCTCGGGGTCCCCGGTAACGCCCGGTAGAGCCCCCTGCCCTATGGCTCGGTGGCCCCGGCACCGCCCGGCAGAGCCCCCCTCCCCTATGGCCCGGTGCCCCCGGTACCGCCCGGTAGAGCCCCCAGCTCCGAAGAGCGTCGTGCCGGGAAACAGGGTAGATCGCGGGGGACGGCGGAGCAGCAGCAAACCAGCGGTGTTTGGGGCGGCAGGTCTGGGTCTTCGGGGGCGGGGCCCGTGGTCCCGCTGGGAGCGAAGGACCAGCCGCCGAATTGCCGCCGAAGACTGAAGCGGCGGCTGTAGAGCTGATCGCGATCGCGGCTTTTTTTTTTTTTTTGCTGCTTTGGGCGGCAAACACCCTGGAGCCGGCCCTGGGTAAAGCCCCCTCCCCTTTGGCCCGGTGTCCCCGGTACCGCCCGGTAGAACCCCCCTGCCCTATGGCTCGGTGTCCCCGGTAACGCCCGGTAGAGCCCCCCTGCCCTGTGGCTCGGTGTCCCCGGTAACGCCCGGCAGAGCCCCCCTGCCCTATGGCTCGGTGTCCCCGGTAACGCCCGGCAGAGCCCCCCTGCCCTGTGGCTCGGTGTCCCCGGTAACGCCCGGTAGAGCCCCCTGCCCTATGGCTCGGTGTCCCTGGTACTGCCTGGTAGAACCCCCCTGCCCTGTGGCTCTGTGTCAGTGGAAGAACTGACTGGAAACTGGATTTTCGGTTCAGTGGGATATTCTGCAATTTTGAAATGTTTGAAAATTTCCCGTGAAACAATTTAAAAAAAATGTTTTGGGTCAATCAAGATATTTTGTTTAGATAAAATTTGAAATGTTTCATTCTGATTTGGGCATTTAAGAATGTATGTGTATCTATATCAGGGGGAGGCAACCTATGGCACGTGTGCCGAGCTGATTTTCAGTGGCACTCACACTGCCCGGGTCCTGGCCACTGGTCTGGGGGGCTCTGCATTTTAATTTAATTTTAAATGAAGTCTTAAACATTTTAAAAACCTTATTTACTTTACATACAACAATAGTTTAGTTATATATTATAGACTTATAGAAAGAGACCTTCTAAAAACGTTAAAATGTATTACTGGCACGCGAAACCTTATGTTAGAGTGAATAAATGAAGACTCGGCACAGCACTTCTGAAAGGTTGCCGACCCCTGATCTATATATGCATTTGAAACTAGAAGTCACCTCAAAATGAAAATCAGAAACATTCCATTCCAAAAATGTCCCAAGAGAATGTTTCCACCTTATCAAAATGCTCTTTTCCCTGAAATGAAAATTCATCAGAACTGCCACGTTTCTGCAAAACATTTTGCATGTGACAAATGTGCATATTCTGACTTTTTTTTTTTTTTGATAAAGAAATAACCTCTGGCAGAAAGCAAACCTGGAACATTTCCGCCTCAGAGATGAATGAATGAGTCTATTATTTATCAGCATGCGAGACAGAGCCTTTGAATGGAAACCGTGGCCAACTTCTTGAGTGCAACGGCTGCTGTAATGTGGGTGCACATTGAGCCGAATTCTGCTATCGGCCTCATCAGTGTGTGCAGATCATAGAAATGTGGTACTGTCCCTTTAAATAGTTTGGGAGTCCTCGGTCGGTACTCTCTGTGTTTTGTAGACCATATCCCCCTGGTACCACAAGCCACGTGCTTTAATAGAAATGTTTTCATGGTTTCTTTTTTGAAATCATTTGAGTCCAAACATTCCCCTGCTGCATTTGCAGCCAGAATAGTGCAGCACTGTGTGAGCGCTGGAAGGTGAAAGTGATCAGAGACTGACTGTAGGGAAACTGAGCCCTTGAGTTCATCATCTGCTAGTGCAGTTGGGAAAACAAGTAAATGATCTGGTTAGAAACAGGCAGAAGGGCTGCGTGTTCGCTTACAGTGCTTTCGGATCTAGCAGTCTCTGGTGTTCCTGGGAAAGGGAATGTGCTTCTAAAGAAAACATCATTCTGAAACTGACCGTATCGTGTCATGTATTTATTCCACACGCGGGTTCCCCCATGGAGATATTTACAGGGATTTGTTGGTGTGGTTTTCCGCATGCAGATCAGACTGGCCCTATGCTGGGATCTCTCACACAGAGCAGCACCACTACACACCAGGATCGGATTTTCTGCTCTGCAGGTGCTGGGACCTGCTGCTGAGCGCAGCCAAAGCACTGCTTTAAAACTCCCCAATCCACTGCCCCTGCAATTATTCCAGCCTGAGCCAGGGGGGCACTGAACCACCTCCTCCGCCACAGCTGTCAGTTCCAGGCTCCCTGGGTGGTTCACACCTCCGTCGGGACGGGGGTGGCTGCGTGGAGACGTTCCAGATGTCTGTGTCATCACCCCGGGAAGTTCATGAATCCCTGGGACTCCCTGCATAGACTGTACAGGGCCCTGCAGCCAGACAGACCTTGCAGGCGATGGGATCTCCGATGAGATGGGAATGGATAGGTCAGGTGTGGCCCATTATTCACTCCCAAAATACGCTGGGCACACTCCAGGTGCAGCGGGCGAGGCCGTGCCTGCCCCGGGGAGCTGGTGGCTGTGAAGGACAGAACGCAGACAGGAGTTAGGGGGGCATGGAACGTACAAGGGAAGAGACCAGCCCCAGCAGGGGCCCCGCCCGAGATCTAAGCCCAGCAGCCATGAAGTCAGGGGCAGTGCCAGGCAGAAGGGAAGGATCGTTCCCCCTGCTTTCCTGGGGAGGGCGGGGGGTCGAGGCACGGAGAGATGAAATGACTCAAAGTCACACGGGGCGCGGCGCTGGGAGTTGCTCCCCGATCTCCTGAGTTGCGCTGCATGGCCACCCTTCCTCCTCAGCGCCTGGTTCCTGGGGCACCTTTCCTAGTCCTTTCCACGGTCTCGTTTTCCCAGGCCCACATTCCTACCACACCCCTTTGGAGACGGCGCCAGGATCTCAGCCTCCGGAGGCTGGTCCAGATACTGGACTGCATGTTAATTTCATCCTGTGTCCTCCTGGCAGCTGTGGCCTGTGATGGAGGTGGCCTGTGATGGACGTGGCCTGTGATGGAGGTGGCCTGAGGCAGCCCGGCCAGCTCTGGGCTGGGCTTGTGGTGCGTCCAGCCCCCTCTGGACGGGGTGTCTCTGAAGCTCACGGGCACTGGTGGCTGTTGCCGTGCTAATGTGACAGCTCGCACCTTGGTGAGGCTGGATCGGGGCCCTCCAGAGCTGAGAGCAGAAGCTGCTGCAGCTTGAGGCATAGGGCCAGGGCTGTACAGCTGCTGGCTGTCCCAGACTCGCCTCCTCTGTGGATGGGGACACGGGGGCCTTGGCCACGCGCCCCAGTGGGTCCCACAAACCAAACGCTTGCAGTGTGCAGGGGAATGGGGCTGAGGGCTGGACCCACGGAGGCGTCCAGCCGTGGGGAAAGCTCCAGGAGGCCAGTCTGCAAAACGGCCGCAAGAGCGAAAACATCAACTTCCTTCGGCCGCCCTTCCTCCCCAGGCCCCTTCTGCTGGGCGCAGGCGAGGGGGCTAGTGCTGTCCCGCCCCGCACTGGCTGGGGAACCGGGAGGGGCTGCTGGAGATGGATCGCGGCATCTGTGTGAGCTAACCCAGCGAGCAGCAAGGTGACATCTAGTGAGGGGGCAGAAGGGACACACCGGCGCGGCAAAGGGGATGAGCTCAGTGGCTCCCGGCAGATCTAGGCACTGCCGGCTGGAGGAATCGGTGTCATGGGAGAGTCTGTACCGGAGCAGGCCTGGGACGGACTCGCCTTCCCCCAGGGCAAGCTGAGGAAGCGGTGAGCAGAGGGGAGGGGTCACTGCAGCTGTGTTCTCCCCTGCTGGGAGGGGTTCAGCTCAGGGTTGGTGAGCACTGGGGGGACATCACGGGGGGACTATTGGGAAGCATTCCCTTCTGGGCCAGCATTGGGCCACACTGGGGGAGCAGCGTGTGGTCCTCCCTGTGAGAGTGACAGACGCCGCTGTTGGAAAGCGTCAGTGTTACACACAATCGGGGCTGCTGGGGCAGAGAGCGGGGGGACCCGAGACAGGCGCAGTAGCCCTGCGGCGTGTGGAGTCCGAGCGTGCAGGGCCCAGCCGGGTGGCTAGCCGAGGTCAGACGGGGACGCCCCGTGGTGGACAGATACAGGTTGGCATCCCATTCTCCTCCTGGCTAGGCGGGTAACAGGGGAACTCACTGAGTCAGTTATAGCAGCTGGATTTAAAGCTGACCTGCAAATATTGGGCACCGGATCTTGTTTGGTTCTTCCTGGAGAATACAGGAGGCCTGAAAGGGTTAAATCAAACAGGTTTCTTTTTCCTGCTTGATTGTCTCCATTGGAAATATCAGGGCTTCTCTCCCCTGGAGTGGGTAGGGGGAGTGCTGGGCTAGCGAAGGGGCCGAGTGTCAGGAGAGCGAAGGGGCCGAGTGTCAGGAGAGCGGGAGCCGTTGGGAGGAGAAGGGCTTTTATTCAGACTTTGGGTGTGTTTGACTCCAGTGCCTAAGGAACACTCTGGAGCAAGGACGTCTGCATTGAAACTCAGCTCCCCTTCCCCCGCCACGCGCGTGCGACTGCCCCCAATGCCCGGCTCTGAGATCTCCCGGGGGAGGCACAGGTCCACTCGCCTGATATCTCGCAGGTTTCTAAACACCGGGAAACACTTTCAATAGTGACTGTCTGGCCTACTGGAGAAGCCCAGGTCCCCACCCCGGTTATGACCTCACTTCTGCCAGGGACCTTTAAGGGAGGGATTTTCACAGCCCATGTGGAGCCGTGGGGGCTACGCCTGGGCTGGTCAGGCCATAAGCCGATGGCCCCGGGGCTCAGGAACCCCTCGCGGCCCCAAAGTGGCACTTCCTGCTGGGTAAGTCGGGGACACAGCTGCTGGCCTTTCTGTGCGTCGCACCACAACGCCCGTGAAAATGGGCAGCAGGGCAGTGGCAATGGGCCGGCGGGTTGAGGCAGGGCTCTGCGCCCAGCCCAGCTCAGGAGTGGTTTTGCTCTTCGCTCCCCGAGACAGGCAGCTCTCCCGGCCAGCAGCGCCTGTGACGTTTCGGGGGGTGCTGGGTGAGCCGGCAGAGGTCAGCATCCTCCCCCCTGCAACGAGAGCGCTGCATTGGCAGGAGTGGCACGGTGCCACTCACACGCCTGGCCCCTCTGGCATGTTGTGGTGAGGAGGTTACACTGCCTGGCCGGCACCCAGAACAGAGGGCCGTGTACGGGTTCATAGAATCATAGACTATCAGGGTTGGAAGGGACCTCAGGAGGTATCTAGTCCAACCCCCTGCTCAAAGCAGGACCAATCCCAACTAAATCATCCCACAGCAGGACAGAGCGTGGGATCAGCATCGTCCCATCCCTGGATGCTGTTTTCCTGGGAGGCCACTGCAGTATTGCTGCAAACCGGTGTCACCGCCTCCCAACACACTGCCCCCTGCTGGACACTGCAGCTACTGCCCAGTGCTGCTGCAAACCACTGTTGCCCCCTCCCAACACACTGCCCCCTGCTGGACGCTGCTGGGTGATGGAGAGGCTGGTAAATACCAGGATTGTTCTTCTACCTCTGTTTTGCTTTGGGGCAGGGGCCGTATTGTCCCATGGGTTTGTACAGCTCTAGCCCACCTGAGTGGGGCCTTTGGCCACTCCCACAGTGATTCTAGCTACTCCTACAGAGCTCCTACGGGGAGCAAGGGAGAGGGAGCTGGATTCGGCTCCTGGTGCATCATTACAGGGCTTGTTTTGGTCAGGGGGTGAATCTGCGACAGTGGGGCTGCCCAGGTGTCCCTGCAGGCATCACTTGGCCCTCGGAAGCATTCGAACTGATGGTGAAGGGGAGAGGACCCAGCTTGACTCGCAAATCCCTGCTTGGATTTGGGGGATGGCTCGTCAGCTGTTCTATCTGGGTGCTGATGTCTGGGCATGGGCACTCCATCTCCATGGCCCATTCAGCTCTTGGGCTCCCTGCTGAAACTGTCCTGACCGTCCCGCTCCACCGTGGTATCCCAGCACCCCTATGGTGCAGGCGGCCCAGGCTGGCACTGCAGAGCCCTGGGAAGCCATGCCACCCCCAGGGCACATTTTTAAAGAGAGCTGTGGCCAGCCGCAGCCATGGATCTGTGGCCAATGTAATAGGGTTATATTGCAGTCTCTGTACTGATCACAGCCATCACTCCCAAGTTTTGCAATGCCAGCGGGCATGGGACTCGGGGCCTCCTGCCCAGACAAAGGCACTGCGACTGCGGGAGCTGAAGGAGAATCTCCATTAGCCGTGAGCAGTAGAGGGTCTTTGACACACAATAGTTATGCAATTCTGATTCCATCCGGGAGGGGGAGTAGTGCACATGCACACAGGCATGCACATACACACATGCGGGCACCAGTGGGCACATGCACCCTCAGACACAGGGGTGGGCATACCTGGGCAGCTGCGCTCTCAGGCAGACTGGTGGGCACACAGTCATACCCAGGCTAGTCTTGGGCATGATAGATGGTGTGTTGCAGTCAGCGTAAGTGCGGCTCATGCAGCCCACCTGCACTGACATCCGGCGTCCGGCGTCACCCCCTGATTGCGTGGGGGGAGGGGACTGTAATTAAAGGCACGGCTCGTGGCGCTGGGAGAGGGGAGCGCACTGACACCGGCACAAGCCAGGAGGGGCAGGTTCGAGGCCTGGCTCGGCTAGTGGCCTGCTGGGTGAATGTAGGCAAATCACTTCCCTGCCATCTTGTGCCTCAGTTTCCTCATCTGTAAAATGGGGGTAATGACACCAACCTCGTTTGTAAAGCACTTGGAGATCCAAGCATGGAGAATACTCGCAAAGTGTCTGGTGCTGTTATCGTAGCCTGTGTCTAGTCTGAGAACCTGAGGGTCTGTCTATATAAAATCCCCTTTCTACTGGTCCCTCTCTCCCACAAGGGACACCTACGATCGTCAGACGCCCTTTGGAAGCTCTAGCCCATAGTCTCCCCAGGCTGGGCTGTTCAAAGTAGCCCAGGAGATTTAGGCTCCACAATGGGAGTTGGGCACTTCCTTTACAAACCCCCAGGCCCAGCTGGCACCTCGTGACAGACACTTCCGTCTGTGCCATAAATCCCTAGAGACCGTCTCCGTTCTGGGAAAGACAGGGAACAGCTGATTGAAGGAATAAATCTGCATGTAGTTAGGAGTCTGATGAGGGCGACTAATTATTAACAATGACGCCCTTGTATAGAATCACAGGCATTAATAATGGGTAGGGCTCCGGGTCTGTCACGAAGGTTGTGGAAGTCACGGATTCCGTGACTTTCCGCGACCTCTGTGGCTTCTGCAGCGGCCAGTGTGGCTAACCCCAGGGCTGCCCAAGCAGCTGGCTCTGCAGCCAGCCGCACCGGCTGCTTCTCCGGCAGCCGCAGGCAGCTGGTGCCGCTGGCCCTGGCCCCCACCCCATCCCACGTTGCTATTCAGCCCATTTGTAGCAGTATCGCCCACATGCAGCCAACTCGGGGGGGAGGAAATTGCAACGCTGCACAACAGTTTAGGACAGGAAGTGAAGCAAGGCACAGAAGCACTGAGAACTAGGGGGAAACTGAGGGCAACAGAATATAACGACCCTCCCGTGGGATTGGATCAAGGCAGGTGGCTACACCAGATGCTGTTTTGGAGCAGTGGGAGCCTTAGTTCTGGTGTCCTGGCCAGATTCTAGCTTGTGCCTCTATCCTGGCCTAAAATGCCGACGGGGTCTAAATTAGCGACAGTATTTCTCCTAGAGCGGCGTGTCGTGAGGCTGTTAAACAGCTGATGTGTTCCACCCCAGAGCTATCTGAACCAGCTCGATCTCGCTGTCTAACCTGGGAGGCTCTTGGGTCGGAAATATAAGTTGTTTCCTGCATGGCTGGTGCTCCATGTAACTGGCAGGTCGCCCGGCTCTGGTTCAGGGGGTTCGGTATTTCAGACCCTGAGCCCCACAGCCCCCAGTTCAATGTGGGGTTTGGGGCTTTTGCACCCTCAATCTTTAGGGCCCCCAGAATTCAGCTCTGATTTGGGGGGGGGGGTTCACCCACAGAATTCCCACAATCCTGCTGTGATTTGGGGGTTCAGTGTTTTAGTCCCCGAACGTGCTAGGGCCCGGCAGTCTGGCTCCCTGCCTCGGCCCCTCCTCCCCCTGGATGTTGGTCACGCCCGAGCAGCTTTCTAGGTGAGCCTGTTTGCTGGGAAGATAAATGAAGCAGCGTCCGGCCCCGCGGCGTACTTGAAGCTGCCTGTGCTAATTGCTGGCGACGAGCCGCTGATTTATGGCTCCGGCCTCCCGGAGAAGTTTGGCTCCCGCTCGCTCTCGGAAGCGTGAGCCGCGCGACGGGGCCGGGCGGAGACGCGGGGCGGAAGGCCCGGGCGGGCAGACGATTAGAGCAGGGAGAGACGGAGAGACCCGCCCTGGCGTGAACGGGCTGCTGAGATGAGCCGGCTCGGCGACGCTCTTTCCCCTGCTCAGATACGCGGTGTGAATGCAGCCAGCTGCTGGCAGGGCCCAGCGTGACCCCTGGGAAGGACAGGCGGCCGGGCCAATGATTTCGCCAGGCCACCTGGGCCTCTGAGAGTCACCCCAGTTAGCTCGTCCGCGGGGAACACGACCCCATGAGTGGAGACAGCCGGCAGCCCCTAATGAGTGCTTGCAACCGGCCTCCAGGGTGAGGTGCTCGGAGCTTAGCCATGGCAGTACCCAGCTCTTGGCCACATGGGGGGCTGGGGCTGTCTGGTCAGGGCTGCCCCATGGCTGCTTTGGTCCCTGGGCAGTGGGAGCTCCAGAGGAGACCATGCACCTGTACATATGATGCATTACTGGACGGAAAAGCAGAGAGAAGAAGGAAAGAGGCTTCCACCAAGGAGGGGCCGGAATCCAGACCTCTGTGAATTTGTTCATGGCACCTACAAATCAGAAAGAAAGTGTTGGAGCCCCTGAGCCGCCCTGCCCTGCGCCGGGGACACGATACTGCTCTGCAGACCAGCGAGCGAATCGACCCCAGGGCTGGGGCTGGGGCTGGGGCTGGGGCTCGGGCAGCCCAGCAGGCGCTTGTCGTATGCTGCCTGTCAAAGTGCACAGAGAACAATTGTCTGGGGACGGCGCCCCTGGTCCCCACCTTCCCCATGGCTCGGGGGGTCAGGACTCTCTGGAGCTATCTAGCCACCTAGCTATCTGCAAATCCCCCCCCCCCCCACCTATCTATTTAGGGCCCCCATCTCTGTGGTATCTGAGCAGGGCATGCTCAGTACGCTGCTCCCCCTGTCCAGGGTGTGTATATGGGGGCGTGGGGTGGGGTGGGGGAGAGGGGCTCGGGCATCCGGCGCGCTCTCGGCAGAGGCGTGAGGGCAGAGCCGGGCAGCCGCCGGCGTTGGCACGAGCCGGGGCTGGGAACATCTGCGTGTGCTGAGCGGCGGAGAGGGGCCTGTGATGAGACAGGGCGATAGCCCGCTCTGCAGCAGGCAGATAGCAAGAGCTTAATTAGCTCTGTCTTGTTCAGATGGAGCCGCAGCAGCCGCCTGCCCTGATTACACAGTGAAGCGGAGAGGCTGGAAGAATTTCATTAGGCTCTGGCTCCCTTGCCAGGCAGGGGCTCCCCGCCTCCCCCCACCCCTCATTGCAGGGGTTCGTGGCTCCGTGGCTGGAGAGTAGCTTAGCACAGCCTGCCCTGGGCCTCCGAAATCCCAGCGTCTGGATTCAGGAGGCTGGCCCGAGGGGTAAGCGCCGGTGGGATGGCAGGAGGGGCCGGGGATGGCAGGGAAGAGAGGCTGCCACTGGGGGCGCCGGCGAGGCCTTCTCAGCTGCTCCCCCTTTCCCCTCTCACCCACTGCAATGGGCCAGCACTCAGGGCTGGGGAGACCCGGGCTCTGCTGTGAGTCCCTGCGTGTCCCTAGCGAGTCCCGCAGGCCCCGCTCCTCAAGCGAATCTAAGTGCCTAACTCCCATGGACTGACACTCTCGGGGCCCAGCTCCCCCTCTGTGCTGATTCTTCCCTTCCTTCGCTCTTGTCTATTTAGATCAGGGGTGGGCAAACTTTTTGGCCACATCGGAGTTCCCAAATTGTATGGAGGGCCAGGTAGGGAAGGCTGTGCTTCCCCAAACAGCCTGGCCCCCGACCCCTATCCGATCCCTCCCACTTCCCGCCCCCTGACTGCCCCCCTCAAAACCCCCGACCCACCCAACCCCCCTGCTCCTTGTCCCCTGACCTCCCCCTCCCGGGACCCCCTGCCCCAACCGCCCCCTCCCGGGACTCCACCCCCTATCCAACCCCCCCTGTTCCCTGTCCCCTGACTGCCCGGACCCCTATCCACGCCCCCGCCCCCTGACAGGCCCCCTGGGACTCCCACACCTATCCAACCCCCCTGTTCCCTGTCCCCTGACTGCCTGGACCCCTATCCACACCCCCGCCCCCTGACAGGCCCCCCGGGACTCCCACACCTATCCAACCCCCCCCGTTCCCTGTCCCCTGACTGCCCCGACCCCTCTCCACGCCCCCCCCCCCCAACAGGCCCCCCGGGACTCCCACACCTATCCAACCCCCCCCGTTCCCTGTCCCCTGACTGCCCGGACCCCTTCCCGCCCCCCCGCCCCCTGTCAGGCCCCCTGGGACTCCCACCCCTATCCCACCCCCCCCGTTCCCTGTCCCCTGACTGCCCGGACCCCTACCCACACCCCCCCCCCCCCCGCGGGCCCCCGGGGCTCCCCCCCCCCTCCCACCCCCCCCCCCCCCCCCCCCCCCCCGGGCCTCCCCCCCCTATCCCACCCCCCCTGTTCCCTGTCCCCTGACTGCCTGGACCCCTATCCACACCCCCGCCCCCTGACCGGCCCCCCGGGACTCCCACACCTATCCAACCCCCCCTGTTCCCTGTCCCCTGACTGCCTGGACCCCTATCCACACCCCCGCCCCCCCACAGGCCCCCCCCCCCCCCCCCCCCCCTCCCACCCCCCCCCCCCCCCCTCCCCCCCCCCGCCCCCTGACCGGCCCCCTGGGACTCCCACACCCACCCAACCCCCCTGTTCCCTGTCCCCTGACTGCCCGGACCCCTATCCACGCCCCCGCCCCCTGACAGGCCCCCTGGGACTCCCACACCTATCCAACCCCCCTGTTCCCTGTCCCCTGACTGCCCGGACCCCTACCCACACCCCCGCCCCCTGGCAGGCCCCCTGGGACTCCCACACCTATCCAACCCCCCTGTTCCCTGTCCCCTGACTGCCTGGACCCCTATCCACACCCCCGCCCCCTGACCGGCCCCCCGGGACTCCCACACCTATCCAACCCCCCTGTTCCCTGTCCCCTGACTGCCTGGACCCCTATCCACGCCCCCGCCCCCTGACAGGCCCCCTGGGACTCCCACACCTATCCAACCCCCCCCGTTCCCTGTCCCCTGACTGCCCCAACCCCTATCCACACCCCCGCCCCCCAACAGGCCCCCCGGGACTCCCACACCTATCCAACCCCCCTGTTCCCCGTCCCCTGACCGCTCCTGCCCAGAAACTCCGCCCCATCCAACCGCCCCCTACTCCCTTCCCCCTGACTGCCCCCCAGGACCACCTGCCCCTTATCTGACCCCCCCGCTCCCTGCCCCCTTACCATGAGCACCAGGACTGGCAGCCGTGCCACCCAGAGCACTGGCGGCACGGCGAGCTGAGGCTGCGGGGGAGGAGGGACAGCAGGGGAGGCCACCTCTGATTTAGATGGTAAACGCTTCCGGGACGGGACGGTCTCTGGCGATGTGTATGTACAGTGCCTGGCACCGGGGGGCCCTGATCTCAGGTACAGTCCCTGGGTGCTGCTCTCATGTACACAGCAGTAACCCCCTGCATCACCGACGTTCATTGTCTATAAATGGGCCCAGCGGAGCGCAGGGTCGTCGGGTCAGCTAGCTTCCCCGACAGACTGCAACTCGCGCCTGGCTTGAATTCGGCTCTGCGTTCTCCAGCAGACGACATGGCAAAGTGGTAGAAGACTCAGGCTGGGGGGCTGCCAACCCTGTCTCTATCCATATGAATTCAGTGGGTGCTGACCGGCACAGAGAGACCTGTCCGAGCCCCCCCAGCTCCATAGCGTCTCGCTGTGACGCTGCCCGCCCCAGCAACAATAATACACTCGTGTGTTCCTGTCGAAGGCAGCATGTCTAATGGTTAGAGCAGGAGCGGGCTGGGATTCAGGACACCTCTTCCTGGATTTGCCGCTTGGGCGAGTCACTTGGCCGCCTGTCAAACGGGAGAACCGACCGGGACTTGCGAACGTGCTGTCGACCGGCCGGAAGCCCCCAGACGGACACACGCAATGTTGGGATGGGATTTAAAGCGCGACTTGCATCCAGAAGAGCTGCCCCCATGGTGCCTTAGCAGCCCCCAAGCATGATGCTGGAACCAGGTCAGCAGAGACCGTTCTTCTGATGAGGCGTGTGGGGAGTATGGGTGTGTCAGAGCAGCGCTAGATGCCGTCACGACTATCTGGAGGGGCAGGCTCTGTTGACTTCAAGGGATCTACGTCGATTTACACCAGCTGGGCTCTGGCCCTCGGTCCCTGCGTTCGAGTGACCCAGAACTTTCCCAGTGTTTCCATTTGCTTTGTCTCGGTTCCAGAGCGGATTGGTTCTTCTTCTTTTTTTGCCAAGGGGAAGAAAATCCACGTCTCCGCTTTGGAGTTGGACAAGCGCCGGGGGGGAAGAAAACAGCCGCGACATTTTATGCTTGAAAAACACCCAAAGCTTCTGTTGTTCTGACGCTTGCGGGTTACAAGGGGCCGTGTTTGAAAACTTCAAACTCGGAGGGTGTTTCATCCGGCAGGAGGGACGTGTGCGCTGCCTTGTGTGAAGGCGGCGGGGTTTGAAGTCACAAAGTGAGGAGCTGTTGTCGGTCGTGCCCCAAACGTGCTCCGTGTGCCGCTTGGCGTTCTGATGGAAAGGACAGGTCTGCTCGGAAATTGACCGGGCAAAAATAGCAAAAATAACAAAAATAGCACCTTCCTACTCAGCAGATCTGGTCAGAGTCACAGCAGCTGACTGGAGTGATTAAAACAAGTGTTTACTGTTTGGAATCCCATTAGCCCTGCCCAGCACCGGGAGAGGGAGCCGGATTCTCCCCCCATTAGCCCTGCTCGGCCGGCCCAGCGACGGGAGAGGGAGCCGGATTCTCCCCCCATTAGCCCTGCCCGGCCGGCCTAGCGACGGGAGAGAGAATGATTCTGTCCCTTGCTGTGGATCCTTGGCAGGGCTGTTACCTTCCAGCAGTAGAGGAAATGGGCCTGAAAGGCGGAGAATAGCCAAAGCGCTGCTCCCTCCACTCACTCCCCAGCCCACCCCTACAGCAGGGCTGGGAGCTGGCCCTACGCTAGCTCCAAAGGGCCAGGGAAGACCTCTGCCCAAGGGGATCCTCAGCAAGCAGACTCATCCCCCATTAAAGCCCCTCTGCGCTGCCAGAGCAACGCACAGGGACCTGAGCGCCACTGAGAACCAGCCCCAAGCAGAGCTGGTAGGGATGGATCTCAGACTAGGCCATCATTTTGGTNGGGGGGGGGGGGGGGGGGGGGGGGGGGGGGGGGGGGGGGGGGGGGGGGGGGGGCACTGGCAGCCAGATGTGCCCAGCTTTCTTGGTGCCATACAGCAAATTTGCTTTCAACTACCTGAAGGGGGGTTCCATAGAGGATGCAGTTCGGCTGTTCTCAATGGTGGCAGATGACAGAACAAGGAGTAATGGTCTCAAGTTGCAGTGGGGGAGGTCTAGGTTGGATATTAGGAAACACTATTTCACTAGGAGGGTGGTGAAGCACTGGAATGGGTTACCTAGGGAGGTGGTGGAACCTCCTTCCTTAGAGGTTTTTAAGGTCAGGCTTGACAAAGCCCTGGCTGGGATGATTTAGTTGGGATTAGGTCCTGCTTTGAGTAGGGGGTTGGACTAGATACCTCCCGAGGTCCCTTCCAACCCTGATATTCTATGATTCAATTCTATTTTTACACCCCCTGAAGTGATTCACATCTAATCTGTGTATCCATCCCCCTCTGCACCCCTCTCCCTATCTATGCTGCTCATGTCCCGAGCCACGAAAACCTTCCTGATCTTTTCAGCTCCCCTGCTGCAAATTCCCTGATCTTTGTCAGAATTGGATTTCCCAATTCGTCCCCTTTGCAGGGTCTGAATGACTCCGCCACTGATATGCAGCCACCTCTGGGGTCATACTCAGCGGCTGTTCTGTGCCAGTGGCGGTGACTCAGAGCAGAGAGCGCCTCCTACTGAATCAGCAACCCCATGCCTTGCAGCCAGTATGACCCCAGAGGTGGCTGCATATCAGTGGAGAGCTCAGGATGGGATCCTTCAGTAACGCTGCTCAACATGTATACAGTGCTCGGCAGTCATTAACTACCGCACATCACGCACATCGGTACGTCGCAGCTGGCCCTGGGCCCCCATAAGTGACATCCATACAGCCATGGGGTGAAGCCTCTTGTAGATCTGGGAGTGAGGGAAAGAAAGCCGATTGGCCTGTTGGGCTGTCAATCACCCAGAGAGCTGGGGGAGATGCTGCAGATGCTTCCCCTGTTTTTCCCAGCGACGTTTCGTTTTTAATTTGCTACGCTGAAACCGCCAGCCTTTATCCATATTCGTACAGCTCCCGATGTGGATGAAGCTACGGGCCGCGCCAGCCCCCTCGCCCTCTACCCCCCACCCCCGCCGTGTGCCCTGTGCAAACAGGGTGGAGTGTATAGGGGCCAGAGCTCAGATCTACAGCCAGTTTTTGTAGCTTGTGCTCTGTTAAGCCTCAGGGAGAGACATTCACCCCCAAAGCTCAGAGGAGCTCCCTGTCTGTTACACAGCACGTCCAGCTGCAGTTCATCAAAAATCACAAGTCAGGGCCCCCAAAGTCATGAGATTGGCTTTAAAATTGTGAGATTTTTAAAATACCAAACTTCATATTTGCTTTCTGGTTTCTGAGCCTTTCGGGGTCACGTTTTCCAGCTTTTCTCCCCAGCCACAAGGGAGAGAAACTTTCTCTCTTTTATTTAAATTAAAGCTGAGCGTCCCCTCTGATCACCTGACTCCAGGAGCTGGGGCTTTATGAAAAATGCCAAATACGGCGAGAGTTGGCAACAGCGACCACTGGGAGCAGAGCATAAAGGGGTAGCCCAGCAGCCAGATGGGACGAGGGATATATCACCAGGCGTGGCCTGTGGTTCGGGATTGCCCCATGCCAACGTGAGCCAGCTGGTAGCAGAGCAAATCAGATCAAGCCATAGCCATGGGTATGTTAGCGGGGACTTGGAGAAGGGCTGGGAAAAATGGGCAGAGGCCTTGCACCACATGGCTCCTGGGTGCAGATGCGTGGCAGGAAAGGAGAAGGCATGTGCCCCGTAAACCCGCAGTGCCACTGCTAAGGAGAGGCCTGGGTCCCCCTGGCTCACTCGTCCTGTCCTGGGCCACGCTCTGGGGATGTGCACACCCCTGCTGGAATCCAGCCACCTGCCGACTGGGACCCCGCCCAGGGGTCCCTGTGAGCAGGCCAGGCCCAGCGTCCCTGTGTCAGAACAGGTGGGCCCATTTCAGCCACTTGAAAGGGGGCAGGGGAGTGGCGGGGGCAGGCTGGAGGCGCCAGGG
The DNA here is from genome assembly GCA_003942145.1 of Platysternon megacephalum. Taxonomy (NCBI): domain Eukaryota; kingdom Metazoa; phylum Chordata; order Testudines; family Platysternidae; genus Platysternon; species Platysternon megacephalum. Next base: position 694,923 of record QXTE01000327.1, on the reverse strand, counting down.
AGGAGTGGGGCTAGCACCGGTGGTGGGGCCCTGGAGTAAGGGGCCAGGTGCCCAGGAGGGTAGCGCGGGGGCCGATGCTCCAGAGGGGAGCAGAGCTGACTGGGAGGGGAGGCTGTGAAACCCTTGGACAAAGGGTGCCCGAAGGTGCTGTTTCTGGCTCTTCTGTTTGCTTGCGTTAGCTCAGGAAACCTTCCGAAAGGAGCCTGGGCGGGGCAGCGTGTGCTTGGGGGCCGAAGCGGAGCCCTCTCCCGTGCCCATGACCGCTAGGTTGGAGCTGCGGTCACCCTGGGAGCAAGGGCGTTGTCGGCCTGGTGGGGACAGGCAGGAGGAGGAAGAGGAGGGAGCTGGCCCCGCCTAATGCTGTGGTCCCCGGAAGCTGGGGCTGAACGACTGCGGGCCCTCCCGTTTGCATCACGGAATCTCCCTGGCTCTCTTTGCAGGCGCCGGACGCTCCCCTGAAATCCGAGCCACACCCCTGCTGGGACAGCGGTGTCCCATCTCCCTGCTTCCCTTCCCCGACGTGTCAATCAGCTCCAGCGGCCTGCTTCGCGCCCTGGCCCAAAGCCTCAGCCTTTGAAACAGCGGCCCCGCCGCTCCCCAGAGGTGGCTGCAGTTCAGTGGCGGGGGAAGGGATCCCAGCAGGCGTGCGTTTTGGGTCAGGTGCACAGACTCATCCTGCCGACGGGTGGCACCAGATTCGGGGCACTTTGCTGTACCCGCAACATCCCCCTGGGGACACTGACTGCAGCGGATTCAGCCCCAGCGCTGCCCGGGTTGGCACACGATTGCTGGAGCAAAGGGGATTGAATAGGAAATGAATCGGTGACGCTGAACATTCAGGAGCCAGAGAAAGGGCTAATCAGAGACTCCTGGGCCTTGTAATAGCTTGCTAGCCAGTCACTATAGAATCCAGCATGGGGGTGAAAATGCTGGTGACTACCGGGGGCCTGTAGACTGGCCTTTGGGCCACATTCTCCGTTGCTCCGTTCCTGCGCTCGCAGCAAGGACAGAGAGGGTACAGAGTATGGTGGTTTTAAATCCCTGTACCCTGGAGACGTGCAGGGCCGGCCTGGCCCCTGGCGTAAATCAGTGCAGCCTCAGTGCTCCTCGTGGCCCCCTATAGGCCCTGAGGAAGAGCACAACCCTAGTGCCCCGCGATCCGAACACCCCCCACCGATTTATCCCCATGCTGGGAGTGGTGTTATATGCCAAGGCCTCTTTACGGGGCATAAACGCACCAGAACACAGGCCCCGTTTCCCACCATTGCTACCGCTGCGTCAGCCCCCATGGTCGGAGAGATGCGGGGGACTCTGCTGTGCCCAGAAAGCCTTAGAGACCCAGGGCTGGACACGGACCCAGAGATGGAGACTGAATATTTCAGCGTCTTTGATTGTCGGGTCCTTCTTCCTGCAGTGGGGACAGGACCGATCGGTTGATTTGGAAGTGAATCGCTCCAGATCCCCAGCGGGCGTCAATTGGCATCGCTCCATCGAAGCCAACAGACCTTGGCCCATGTGCACCAGCCAGGCCCCCAGCCTGGTGCATTTCAAGAGGCTGCATGCGCCAGGGCTGACTGGCTCACAGCGGGGCGAACGTGCTGGAGATGAGAGGGGGGGGTGGCGAGAGCTGAGGAGCGCAGCCTGCCGCGCTGACCCAGAGTACAACATCGGGGAGGTGGGGAGAGAGGGAGGGAAGGAAGGACTCGCCCGGGGTAACCAGCCTGCGGGATTCCCAGCTGCAGCAGGTCAAAGAGGCAAACACTAGGGCCAGCCTGCATGATTTGATGGCCAATCATAACACTGTTGGCAGTGCTGTTGAAACCGCATCAGTCCCAGCATGTGAGAGAGACAAGGTGGGCGAGGTGAAAGAGACACTGCCAATTATGCACCAGGCTGAGATGCACCCAGAGGGACCAGCACCTGCCTTCGGCGCCCATGGGACTGGATGCTGCCAAGAGCTCTGCACAGCGGTGAACGTTGCCCTACGAGAGGGGTGAGCAGATTCCCTTCTCCTGGGCACTGCCAGAGTCAGGGACATCAGGAGGAGGATTTATACCAGCTGGGGACCTGGTCCAGGATTCCTGGAGTGCCCTGCTGCTAACCCCACCCGTCTCAGTGTCCTCTGTCAGTGTTCAGTCAGTGTGACGGTGCTACACCGTCATGACACAAAGTGAGTTCCCTTCCTCGGCTCCTGTTGTAATTCTAGCAGAAGACAAGATCCTGCTTGCCTGCCGATTCAGTTCTCCTTATACCTAGGCTTGGAAGGATCAGATTTGGATTGGGAAATGTTGGTAAACATCAATTTCACCACACGCCAAGCAAGGAAAAAATATTCCCTCAGTGCTCAGCGAAATTTACAAAGAGGCAAACTAAGAAAAAAGCCGCTTGAGAACGCATGAGAGTTTGATTTCTGTTTCCTTTATATCGTTTGACCAGCGATGTTGACAATTTGTGTTTTAACCGTTATAAATCTCGGTATGGAATCGCAGATATCGACTGTCATGAAATATTTTGATTGTCTGACCTCCCTCCCCCCTCATAATGTTGCACAACTGTGAACATTTAAACTGATCAAAACCTAACAAATGTCTCCAAAGAAACATCGATATTGTCCATCGAAATGACGAAAATATAAAAATCAAATGTTGCCCGGCCTAAACCAACCCCTCAGCATTCCTTATGGGCACGCTCTCATTAAAAGGCCACATTTTCCAATGCTGCTCAGATCTGGATTGTGCTGGCAATTTGATCTCGGCACCTAACGGGCACCCAACATACGGAGACCTTCTGAAAATCCATCCCTAGATGGCTGCAGATTTCTTTTCCTCGTGGCATAACATTTGCTGCACTGGGACGAAACTCAGCTTGCCACAGTGGGAATTCCTGGGATCAGTGTGTTTCCTTATTTTGAAAAGTGCCTCCCACATTTCAACTTATTCCATTTGTCTGGTGCCAGCTGCATTTGTGGATTTTTCAGAAATAAGTGCCCACGGCGGGCACGGTACGTTTGTTCGCCCCTTCCCTTAAGGCCTGGGATGCGTATGGTCTTGGCTGGCTGTTTTATATCTGTCAGGCCAGGCGCGTCTCTCAATTTGACATTAGTCCTGGTGGAAACAGGAATTGGCTCCTTTGAGTTTCCCTTACTAGTTGTTTAATCAACAGGCAGCGATATTGACAAGATCTTCATTACCAGCTAATTGTCCAGTGGCCTGCTCTTTAATCCCCTGGTTCGAGACCACGGGAAGGAAGGAAGCTGGGTAGTTTTAGAATCATTGCTGGTTCCAGTCCCTTGTGTGTTAATTAATGGGTTCTCCCCAGACAGACTGGTAAGGGCCTGTCTTCATGTCCTTAATTCTAACCTCTCTGACCTCGGGAGCGCAGTCTCCTGAATGGTGACCCTGATCTGTTGCCCTGCTGGGCTCTGCAGACCTGTCTTGTTATCTTGGCCCCTGGGTTTCATTAATGATAAGTTGGTCTGGCCGAGTTTTGCTGATTCACACCAGCCGAGGATGTAGTTCAAGGATACAACAGGCAGAAAGCAAACAGGTCCCCTCAGGAGGAGCAGCAAAGCCACCTTGCCCCCCCCCCGTCACGATTTACCCCAGTATCTGCTGGGTAGTTGGGCTCCATCCTTCGCCTTCTGTTACACATAGAGTCCTCTACTGAGGTGGGGTTGGACGGGCCTCCACAGCAGCAGGGCTGGGTCTTAACACCCTGTTGAGATGCTTGAGGCAGTTCCCCTCCCCCCATCCCCGCCCAGAGCAATTGTCTCAGGCTCTCTGCAGACTCAGGCAGCAGTTGCTGCATTGGTTACACTTGAGTCACGTTTTTGGGCTTTTTACCACCACTTCCCAGGCTAGGAACTGACCTTGTTTTTTTAATTGGAAGCTAAAAGTCTGGTGTGATCACAGGACTCTGGAAGCCGGAGCCCTAAGAACTGGCTTACTGGGCCTATGATTTAAACTGGTTCTGTTTCCCCCCTCCAACTGGGCCAGGATGAAACTGGGGTGGGCCAGGTCCCAGGTACTAGCGTTCCCATTCACACCAGTCCCCTCTCCTCGTGAACCTTTCCCGTGTGGGGGGGGGGGGGTGTGCACATGCGTACGGGTTCCCTGAGCTCAATGGGAGGCTGTCCATTCATTCCCATCCTCTGGCAATGACCGCTTCGAGTCTGTGACCCATCCAGGGAGAAAATACGGCCTGGGGCCAGCGAAACAGAAACCAAGGGGAGTGGGCAGGGCTGTGTGGTGGTTCGCCCTCCGGAACGCTGCTCCCAGCGGCAGGACCCGCTATGCAGCGAGCTGAGGCGAGTCCCCGGGGGCAGAACCGCATGGTTTGCAGCAGGAGATTGATTTTCCAGAGTGGGACATTTTGCAGGAACAATTCTTGTTTTAATCTCGTGCCCTTTCCCCAGTTGTTAGTGCAGGTGGGCGATCGATGCTGCAATTAGTGTAATGTCTATCTGCATGCAGCATTTCCGGGAGCTGCACCTCACCCCTGCATCCTCGGTGCATTAGCTCAACGCTGCGGCACCGCAGGGTGCTGGGGGTTCATTAGCTCGGTGCCGTGGCACCACAGGGCCCTGGGGGTTCATTAGCTCGGCGCCGTGGCACCACAGGGCCATGGGGGTTCATTAGCTCGGCGCCGTGGCACCACAGGGCCCTGGGGGTTCATTAGCTCGGCGCCGTGGCACTGCAGGGGGTTGGGGGTTCATTAGCTCGGCGCCGTGGCACCGCAGGGCGCTGGGGTTCGTTAGCTCAGCGCCGTGGCACCGCAGGGCACTGGGGTTCGTTAGCTCGGCGCCGTGGCACTGCAGGGGGTTGGGGGTTCGTTAGCTCGGCACCGTGGCACCGCAGGGCGCTGGGGTTCGTTAGCTCAGCGCCGTGGCACCGCAGGGCACTGGGGTTCGTTAGCTCGGCGCCGTGGCACTGCAGGGGGTTGGGGGTTCGTTAGCTCGGCGCCGTGGCACCGCAGGGCTCTGGGGGTTCATTAGCTCGGTGCCGTGGCACCGCAGGGCTCTGGGGTTCGTTAGCTCGGTGCCCTGGTACCGCAGGGCTCTGGGGGTTCGTTAGCTCGGTGCTGTGGCACCACAGGGCACTGGGGTTCGTTAGCTCGGTGCCGTGGTACCGCAGGGCTCTGGGGGTTCGTTAGCTCAGTGCCGTGGCACCGCAGGGCTCTGGGGTTCGTTAGCTCGGTGCTGTGGCACCGCAGGGCCCTGGGGTTCGTTAGCTCAGCGCCGTGGAACCGCAGGGCCCTGGGGTTCGTTAGCTCGTTGCCGTGGCACCGCAGGGCCCTGGGGTTCGTTAGCTCGGTGCCGTGGCACCGCAGGGCTCCGGGGTTCGTTAGCTCGGTGCCGTGGCACCGCAGGGCGCTGGGGTTCGTTAGCTCGGTGCCGTGGCACCGCAGGGCCCTGGGGTTCGTTAGCTCGGTGCCGTGGCACCGCAGGGCTCTGGGGTTCGTTAGCTCAGTGCCGTGGCACAGCAGGGCACTGGGGTTCGTTAGCTCGTTGCCGTGGCACCACAGGGCCCTGGGGTTCGTTAGCTCGTTGCCGTGGCACCGCAGGGCCCTGGGGTTCGTTAGCTCGGCGCCGTGGCACCGCAAGGCTCCGTGTGTATTTAGGTCACTCTGCGACACTGCAAGGTTAGACCCCTCTGCTCTGCCAATGCCCGTCTGTCCTGACCGCCCGCTCCAGGGCACTGCTCGGAGCCAGGATCTGGGCCCAGGAGCTGTGTTCCCAGGTGCTGGCACGGTGAGCTCGCCCCAGGGCGGTGGGGCCGGACTGACTCCGATCTCCCTGCCGCTTAGGCAATAGCAGCCCCCCCCGGTGTAGCCGAGCCAGCTGGACCCCCCCCCATTCCCTGATTGTGGAATTAGCTCCCCAGTCTGAGCGTTCACTTGAAAAACCGCAACAGGCCGCACCTCCGGCAGTGTGAAGCAGCCCCACCCATCCCAGCTGATTTCAGTGGCGCTACCTGGATTTATACTCCCTGACCAACCTGGCCTTCTGCGCCTCCCCTTCGCAGTTGGGCAAGCCTGAAAGCATGTCCTGGCACGGCAACGTCTGCCTGAGTCTGCAGGCAGCCTGCTCCAGCAGCTCGGCAGGCGGGTCGGAAATTCGCGGCACTCGGAGGACGTCGATTCGTCGCCGTGGAAGCAGTTCGCAGTTCGACTTTTACACGTTTGTCAGAGCCCAGACAGGCGTCTGTCTGAAACCTGCTTGATTTCCCTGCTGGCTCGCTCACCCAGCACCCTGCCTGGTGGGCTGACAGAGAGTCTGGGAACACCGGTTCCCTAGCTCCAAGATTCCCGGTTCAATCGGGATTCCCAGGGCTTCTACACCCCCAGCCCAGTCAAGGCTTCCACGGTCCCAGTTCCCTGTCAGCAGGCAGGATGCTGGGGAGCCTGGAAGCCGTAGGACTGCTGGCTCCTCAGCAGCCCCAGCTCCCGGCGTCCCTTTTGTGGAGAATTTTGAAGTTTTTTGGTTTCATTCCAAATCGGAAGGAAACCAGATTTTGCAACATCAAAATCCTCCTGCTAAACAAAACTGCCTTTCTTCGCCCAGCTGCAGTTCGAACCTCTCCTTTCGTCTCAATGGGGCGTTACCTCTGAAACCTACTGATGTCCATGTAAAGGTCCACATTGCTCTCTGTCGCACTGCTGCCCAGTTTGGCAGTTCCTGCGCTTCTCCCACAAATCCAAACGGCCTCAGCCCACCTCCTCTGGTGCCCAACCCCCAGCTGCCTTCTGACAACTCCCACGCTGCGGCTCGGAGCTGCCAGCGCCACCCCCTGACCCATCACAGTGGGAAAGGGAAGATCAGTGCAAAGCATATTGCCTCGCAGATCAAAGGAACGCTCCCAGGGGCTGCTGGGCTGAGTGTGCTGCTTATTTACATAGTTGCTTCATTAAAAACTCCTAATTTTAGCAAAGCTTCCCCAGAATCCCCAGTCTGCCAGAGGCGGCAGGATCCAGGGGCCTGCTGCAGAATTTAGATCTAGCTCCCCACAGAATTGACGGGGCCTTCTTGTTCTCTGGCTTGCAGGAGCACTTAGCAGCCCCAGCCATGGACCGCAACTCCATTGTGCTGGGCGCTGTACGTTATTTATTAGGAGTATTATGGTAGCGCCTAGCAGCCTGAGTCAGGGGCCAGGACCTCATTGTGCTGGGCGTGATACGTTATTTATTAGGAGCATTACGGTAGCGCCTAGCAGCCCGAGCCAGGGGCCAGGACCCCATTGTGCTGGGCGCGATACGTAATTTATTAGGAGTATTACGGTAGCGCCTAGCAGCCCGAGTCAGGGGCCAGGACCCCATTGTGCTGGGCGCGATACGTTATTTATTAGGAGCATTACGGTAGCGCCTAGCAGCCTGAGTCAGGGGCCAGGATCCCATTGTGCTGAGCGCGGTACGTTATTTATTAGGAGCATTACGGTAGTGCCTAGCAGCCCGAGTCAGGGGCCAGGACCCTGTTGTACTGGGCGCGGTACGTTATTTATTAGGAGTATTACAGTAGTGTCTAGTAACCTGAGTCAGGGGCCAGGATCCCATTGTGCTGAGCGCGGTACGTTATTTATTAGGAGCATTACGGTAGTGTCTAGTAACCTGAGTCAGGGGCCAGGATCCCATTGTGCTGAGCGCGGTACGTTATTTATTAGGAGCATTATGGTAGCGCCTAGCAGCCTGAGTCAGGGGCCAGGACCCCGTTGGGCTGGGCGCGGTACGTTATTTATTAGGAGCATTACGGTAGTGTCTAGTAACCTGAGTCAGGAGCCAGGACCCCGTTGGGCTGGGCGTGGTACGTTATTTATTAGGAGCATTACGGTAGTGTCTAGTAACCTGAGTCAGGGGCCAGGATCCCACTGTGCTGAGCGCGGTACGTTATTTATTAGGAGCATTACGGTAGCGCCTAGCAGCCTGAGTCAGGGGCCAGGACCCCGTTGTGCTGGGCGCGGTACGTTATTTATTAGGAGCATTACGGTAGTGTCTAGTAACCTGAGTCAGGAGCCAGGACCCCGTTGGGCTGGGCGTGGTACGTTATTTATTAGGAGCATTACGGTAGTGTCTAGTAACCTGAGTCAGGGGCCAGGACGGTATGTTATTTATTAGGAGCATTACGGTAGCGCCTAGCAGCCCGAGTCAGGGGCCAGGACCCCGTTGTGCTGTAGAAACCCAGTCGATTTCCAGTCTGATTCCCCACCCTTTCCAAATTCCTCACTGCATTTTCAGTCTGTATCTCGGGGGGGGGGAGGGGTTGTTTGGCAAAATCTGGGGGCTCTGAACCAACCCAGGTGGAGATCGGCATCTCCCCAAATGGGCCCCAGTTTCTCCTTGCATTTTTCCGAATGCAGTTTTGCCACGGCTTATCTCCTGGTCGGTGTGTTTCCTCCCAGAGCCCGCGGTGAGACCTGGGGTGCAGAGCTCTGGCGGCAAAGGGCAGAGTTGGGGAATCAATGTGGGAGTTTCTTCACCTCCCAATAAAAATAGTTGTGAATACACACGCTCACGTCCCCCCCACAAACTGCCCCGTGCTGCCGATGCTCTGATGGACCGGGCCGTTTGCCAGGAGCCAGCTGGTGTGATAAAACTCATGGCCAGTGGCTTATAGGCACCGACAAGCCGCGGAGGGTCTCCCGGGAGGGGCCCCGCGCCGCAGGGGATTGCACAGACTTTCAGCACTTCGGAGGCTCCTGGAGCTGGGACTCCAGGGGATTGTGCAGGCACCGTACTGAGGGGATCCCATTCACTGGGTCCTTCAGAGCTTTGCCTCCGTGCCCTGGCTGCCATTTTGGATGCTAGTGCTGTAGGTGCCCCACGCCAGTGCTCCCTTCGCCACACGGACTGCGGGGGGGGGGGGGATAAACCCGGCATGGAATCCAGCAGAGACGTCAGGCCAGCTCCTGAGCTGGTGTCCGTCTGTGCCTCGGTTTGCCCATCTGTACAATGGGGATAATGATACGGGACCTCCTTTGTAAAGCGCTTTGCGATTGGTGGATGAAAGGCGCGGTCACAGTGCTGCTGACAGCGTGGGGGGGTGTGCGGGAGACGCGGGGGTACGTGGCGGGTGAGGGGTGGCGGGGGCAGCTGGGCCCGTTGGCTGCCGGGGGTGGCAATGCACGGGGCGCTCAGCACTCTGTCCCGTCCCTAACCCGCCCTGTTCTCTGTCCCGTTTCCAGCCCAGGGCAAGGTGCCGGCCCCCAGCTCGGAGCCCCCGGAGCCCTGGCCCCCCGCGGCGGCCGTGACCCTGCCTGTGAGCTACCGCCTCTCCAACACCCGCCTGGCCTTCTTCCTGAAGGAGACGGGGGCGGGGCCGGGGGGGAACGCCAGCGCCCCCCTGCAGCGCTCCGAGCCCTTCGTCGTCTTCCAGACCAAGGAGCTGCCCATCCTCAACGTCTCGCTGGGGCCCTTCAGCACCGGGCTGGTCCTGCCCAAGGAGCAGCTCCAGCCCTCCAGCACCCTGGAGATCCCCGACCGCCTCACCGTCAACTGGAAGGTGCGAGCTTTCATCATCCAGCCGCGGGTGCTGGCCAGCCAGCCCGTGGTCCAGGTGCTCTTCTACGTGGCGGGCCGGGACTGGGACGACTTCGACGTGACCGACCGGCTGCCCTGCGTCCGGCTGCACGCCTTCCGCGAGGCCCGCGAGATCAAGAGCTCTTGCCGCCTGCGGGGCAGCCTGGCCACCTGCCTGGTGCAGGCCGAGCTGCCCCACGCCTGGTTCGGCCCCTCGGCCGTGCCCCTGGGCAGGAGGAAGGCGCCGGAGGCCCTGGACCTGAGCGGCGAGAGCCAGCCAGCCGAGCTGTACTACACGCTGCATGCGCCCGACGGGGACGGGGAGTGCCCCGGAGAGACGGCCCCGCGCCGGGGGGGCGGCGCTGCCTGGACCGAGGGCCCCACGCAGCACCCCTTGCTGCGCATTGGCAGCATCAGCCTCCTCCAGCCCCCGCCCACCCAGCTGATGCAGGAGCACCGGCTGGACGGCAACATCTTCATCCGCCTGCCGGACAAGCCCCTCAAGCCGGGCGAAGTGCTCAGCATCCTCCTCTACCTAATGGCCAACTCCACCGTGGAGCACTTCACGCTCAGGTACGGCCGCGTGGCCGGGGACGAGCACGCCAGCCACTCGGCGCGCCGAGCCGACGCGCCAGCCTGCTGCTAGGAGGCGCTGTGCTGCTAGTGCTTGCCCTGAGCTGCTGCGTGCTGGGATCCGGCTGCCGTGGCCCACCCCAGAGCGGGCTGCATTTCAGCAGCGAGTGCAGCGATCTCTCCCGGGTTTGGAAAGGCGCTTGAGGTGCCTCAGTCCCATTGGTTTCATTGGGAGTTAGTTGGCTGGGCGCTTTTGAAAATCCGACGGGGAGTCTGTCTCCCGGGGGCAGGGGCAGCGGCGGGTGGGGAAGGGCGTGTGTCGCGCTGTGTGTGATGTTTAATCCCCGGAGGTGAGTTCTGGTGGGGCAGGTGGGGAAGTGTCGTCACGCGTTGTTATTGCGTAGCTGCACAAAGCCCCCGATGCAGGTGTCCCCGGGGAGCTAGCCGGACCCCTCAGACCCCTGCTCTGTCCCAGACTCCCCGTGTGCCCTTGGCCCCATCACTTAGGGTGTGATTGCACCTGGAGCAGCCGGACTTTCAACCCAGCTAGCTCAGGTCCTGAAGCAGCAGCAGCACCCAGAGCCCTGGTAGCACGTGGTGCCGTATCCTCACAGCTGAGTGCTGCCGACACCGCTGCTGCGTACGTCACCCACCCCCAGGGAGCCAGGCTAAGACCCTGGGCCCGTTGCTTCCCCACACACAGAATTAAAGGAGACCTTTCCTAGCTGGTAGCAGCAGTAAGTCTGTTATCCGTAGTGTGGGCCAGTCTCTCCCTTTCACACGCACACTGTCAGGACACGCCCTGCCCAGACCCGCAGGCAGCATCCTTCACCCCTGCACCACCGCAGTGCCCTGAACTCCTGCTCCGGACTGCCCCCAGCCTGTCTCGGCCACCGGGCACCACACGCACACACAAAGCCGGGCCAGCACCCACATTCTCTAGCTCGACTACAAGATATGGGCTGGATGCAGGAATCACGGGGGTGGTAATGCAACGGGTCAGACTAGCTGATCATCAGGTCTCTTCTGAGTAATACAGTATTAGCCACCTTCAGTCACTGCCTGGCTTTGGCCTGGCTTTCATAGCCCCTGCCTAACACCTCTCTCTCACATGAACCTCGAAACGCAGTATCACCCCGTCTGGGGAAACTGAGGCAGAGAAGGCCTCTTTCCTGAGTTCCAGTCCAGTGCCCTAACTCTAACCCTAATGGCTACTAGCCGCCCCCAGCTGAATACTGGTCAGCTGCTGCAACATTGTCCGCCGCGCTCCCTGGGGGATGAAAAGTGCTGTGGGACACGCCGTCCCTTCCCCCGGTATCGTTCCCGCCGTGTGTGGCCGCGCCGTGCGGATGTGAGCCTTGCTCTCCTCTCCGGCTCTGCAGGGTGAAGGCCAAGAAGGGCGTCAACCTCGTCAACACCAAATCCAGGAACCTCCAGTGGCTGGTGAACTCGGAGCTGCTGACGGGCGGGAAGCACTCCACAGCCACCGTCGACGTGGCCAAGGCAGACGGCGCGCTGCCCAGGTAAGCGCCTCGCCGCGTCCCCTTCTCTTTCTCGGGGTCAGGGTCTGACCAAGCCACGGCGTCGGGAGGGAATTTCCCCCCGCTCGGGTTGGCATGGACGGGTTCCTTGCCTTCCTCTGCAGTTTGGGGCACGGGTCGTCTGCTGGGATCCTGTGGACACGTCTCACCTGCTCCCTCGCGCGCGTTCTCTGTCTGCAGCACGCCAGGGCTTAGTCTCCAGGGGGCTGCTGTTGGGCTCCGGGCGGGTTTGCAGGAGATCTGGTGGCCCCTTTCCGACCTTAGACTCCATGACTCACTCGCCGGGGGGCTCCTGTGCTGCCCCCCTGAGGGGCGGGACCGTGGTGGTTTGTGTCCTCCCGCTGCGACACGGCCCTGGGCGCTGCCCGGCCTGGCTGGCTAGGCCCATTCTGCGGCCGGGAGCATTGCAGGGGGGGAGGGGAAGCGGGGTCTCGTGTTGCCCTGCGGCAGCCCCCAAAATGGCTTTGAAGAAAGACCCCCCCCCCCCCCTCCTAGGCCAAGGGCTCTGGAGGGGTGTTGCATTAATTTAGATCGTCTCAATGGGCCACAGATGTTACCGGAACCCAGACACTGTCCAGCGTTACACCAGGTCTGGGGTGCGGCGTCCCGAGAGCTCGGCCTGCCTTGAGCCGTGGCAAACACACCATGAAACAGCCTCGGGGCCTGTTCTTAAAGATCCAGAGTAGCAGGAAACCCGGCGGCAGCCTTGGCGCTGGGGAGCGTTCAGTCAGGCTTGTCACTGTAACCTCGGCCCTTGGTCCCTTCCCCTTTAGCGGGAGAGAGTCAGAAGGGAAAAGCCCCTTGTCTGACCATCTGCTAGATGGTATCGAACCTGGTGACAGTTGTCCTTGGGGGGAAAGGGAAGAAGGGAGTTGAGCTGGGCTGGAACTGCTGTTACAGCCCGATCCCGTTTCATCCCAGGGCGTGGTTGGGATTCACAGCTGGAGCTGGTTGGGGTGCTGGTGTCGTCTGGGTCCCTCTCTCTGGCCCGTGCTGCCTGGGCCATGCCTCAGGATTGGGGCAAAGAGGGTCCGGGGTCCCAGGATGTGGTGGGGCTGGCAGCCATGATGGCAGCTCTCTCCAGTAGCCTCTGTCTGTTCTCCTCCCTGTTCCTGGCTCCCGCACGTCTCTTTCATTTGGGGCCCAAGGAGGGAGTGGTGGGCACAATAGCCCAGCCCCTTGTTGCTTTGTCCCCCAGTTAGGCCTAATGTCCGACACACTAGATTTGGTTCATTAATTTCCGCTTCCACCTCCCCTGCTTGTCATCAGCGTAAGTTCAACACTCCGTGGACCACAATGTGGCCTTCACCCAGTGCACAGTCAACCTGTGGAACTCCTTGCCTGAGGAGGTTGTGAAGCCTAGGACTAGAACAGCGTTTAAAAGAGAACTGGATAAATTAATGGAGGTTAAGTCCATTAATGGCTATTAGCCAGAATGGGTAAGGAATGGTGTCCCTCGCCTCTGTTTGTCAGAGGATGGGGATGGACGGCAGGAGAGAGATCACTTGATCATTACCTGTTAGGTTCACTCCCTCTGGGGCACCTGGCACTGACCACTGTTGGTAGACAGGATACTGGGCTGGACAGACTAGTGTTTTATGGGGGAGATGGGCCCCCGAAGTTCTCCTGCATGTGCCAGGGATCTGGGTTGGGCTTTTAAAATCCTAATCCCGGCATGGGGTTCCCTGTCTCCCCTCCCCTCCGCAGCTCACATTTCTCCCAGGAGAACCCTGTCTCTCTGCCTAGCCCCACACACACTCAGCTGTCCGTCCACCCACTCACAAGGACCGGGGCTGAGACCCACCAAATCTCATCTCCTGCCAGCCTCACGGTGTGAGCAGTGACACCTGGCGGTCACCCGTGAGCACACCCGCACCCTGCGTCTCTTATCCCCCACTCCGAGGAGGGAGGGCATCCATCCCCGGTGAGTGGGGTCTCCTTGGAGCAGGCTTCCCCTTTAAAATCTGGACCTTGCCGGCTGCCCTCCTTCCCTGAACACACTGCCCAGAGCTGCACGCACTGCGCATGTGCGGGTCTTTGCTGGGACTCCGATCGCCCGGCCTGCACGTGCTGGAGCTGATAAACTTGCCCTTCTGATCTAATGCGTCCGTGCAGCGTGTTAGCCCACAGGAGAGCTCGTTATCGCTGCACAACAGACCTGAGCGGAGCTCCTGGCGCTCGGATCCAGGCAGTGGCCCCGCTCCGGCCTGCACGGGGCTCACAGTGCAACCGCGGTCGACGGGCCAGCTGGGGAACCCTGCCCGCCCCAGATATACTCCCATCCCCGTCCCCAAATTCCACTCCATTGCCCTGCTCTCCAGCCGGCCTGCCTGGGAGCTCATCAGAGCGGGGAGGAGATGCCGGCTGCATGGAGAGGCTTTGCTATTCACTGGGACCCTCTGCCCAGTGCGCTCTGCTTAGGTGGGGCCCCAGCGTGGGGCTGGCTCTTTAAGCACCTGGGCATTTGGTGACTCCCTCAGGGATCTGTCCCCTGGGCCTAGGACCCACCCTGCCTACCCCAGCAGGGATCCGTCCCCAGGGCTCTCACGTCTCTTGCTGACTGCTAGACAAGCTGATATTTGGGGAAGGAGAAGAAGCTGCCTTCCTCCTAAGCAGCTCCGATCCCCAGAGCAGCCACATGAGCCTTCAGGACACAGGGATGATGGGGGCAGGTTGCCTGCCCAGTGAGATCTTATCTGGGCACCACAAGCTCCCCTAGCTAGCCGGGCAGACCCCAGCCAGGGGATTAGCCTGACCAGCTCTGGTGGCCTGTCTCCCACGGTGCTGCCAAGGACAGTGTGAGAAGCCCCATAGCGGAGCGTTCTATCCCCTGGCGGCTGGGACGGCACCGGCGGTGGGGTGTGCAGTGGCAAAGCTGTTTGTCTCCAGGAAGAGGCTCTCTGGCGCATGGGGCCAGCTGGGAGGCGGAGTACGGTCAGGGGTTGGGATCCTGGGTGGCTCCTCTGGCTGGTTTAACAGGGCCGGGGCAGAGTTTCTGAACGGAGCACTGATCACGGACGCTGCCCCTTCGCGCCTGTGTCTGCGGAGATGAAAAGCCGGGGCTGTTGTTTTGTGCCGTATGGGAATGAATGGAGCGGGATAGCCGTGGGGAGCCCAGCAAGGCCCAGCTGGGGCATGCAGAATGGCAGTGGGCCAGGAGCTGATCCAAGGGGAATCCCAGCAGGCTCTGTTAAAACCCTCCTGTTGAACTCGCTTAGTTCGTAGGGGCCTCTGCTTCTACGGGCAGATCCTTAGCCCCGGGAATTAGAAGCCCCAAGAGACAATAGACCCAGTTGCTCTAGGTGCTAGCTGGAGGCACTAGAGGTACAGGCGCCCAGGGGGGCAGGTTACAGGAGTGTGGGGCAGGTGGGGTTGGGAACTGGAGTTTCCTGCTCCTGTGAGAGCATCCATTCTGCGGGATTAACCCTTTGTGCCATGCAGCGATCACAGACACCGGCAGCAGGTACTCTCGGGTGGCGGGGTCGCCTGGCGAATGCCGCTTGTCACTGGTGCCCGAGGGCCGGCGAGATCCCACCACGCTGGGGCAGCTAGGGACAAGCCGCTCTCCAGAGTCGCGCGGAGCTGCATGAAAGCGACTCGGCCGGCCTGTCCGCAGGGCGCCTGGGCAGGGGGAGGCTTTTGGGCATCTCCCCGATAACAGGCGTGGAGCCGGAGCCCATGTGCGTGGTGGCAGGGATCTTGGGGCTGTCCTTAAAGGTATCTCAGGGTGGTGGGAATCCTGGGATCCATGTCTCCTGGAGTTCCACAGGCACTTTCCTCCATGTGGCCAGTGGAGTTTCTTCTGTCCCGATGCAGGGAAGCCAAGACACTTCCTGCTAATCAGAGCCTGGTCCAGGATTCACCCGTGCAGCTGGACTAGACGGAGCCCTTCTCTGATCGGTGTCGTCCTTTGCCACCTGTCTCTTTGGCGCCGATTTAACTGGGGTCACATTTGTGGAGGAGGATGCCAGAACGGGAGGAGCTGGAAGCTGGCTGCATGGTGAGCTGGAGAGATCAGAGTGTCCCGGGGAGCCCTGCGTCCCCTTTGGGAGCGAAGGAGGAGCTGGCACCGCTCGGCACAGACCCTGGAGCATTTAGCTGCATGACAAGGATGGCGCTTGTCCTTGTTTGGTCTGAATTAATTCCAGGGAGCCAGGCCTAGAACCTTGATCCTTCACTACAAAAATAAAGGCCTCTACCTCTTGCATGAAAGGAGAACACCTTCTGCTGCTGCTAAAGACCCAACTATTTCACTCACTTGCTTGTGCAACGCAGGCCAGTACGTTACAGCTCAGCTGGGCTGGGAGGTCACATGGGAGGGAGGAGAGACATGCCAGCTAAATGAGGGCCACAAGAAAGCCCCAGGAGCTGGCATTGGACTGCAGGGGGGGAAAGGATCAAACCAGGTCTGGAGCTGGGCTGTAAGTTTGGCAGCACAAAATCAAGGGCACACTTTGACAACACCCCTCCCAGCCTTGGGAAGCCGGAGGTGGCCATCAGAGGGCTAATTCTGTTCAGCTCGCCCGGTGTGCAGTCCTTGGGAATGCCTGATAAGTGTTTGGTGTGAGGGAGTTTTTAATTGAAAGAACAGCTTGTGAATTCCTTGAGGAAAGACAAGTCCAGATGCTCAGGAGAGATTCCTCAGCCTTGAAGGTGGACTGAAAGCTAAGCTGGAAATAGAGGTAAACTTAGAGGTAGACACTGGACACCCCTAATGCCCAGTCTGGGGGAGCTATTGATCACCATCATTGGTTTTAATCTGCTGTAGTTAATAATCCAATGGCACCTCACAGTTTGCTAAAAGAAACTCTAGAATGTGCATTTCTGATGAGGTTTACTTACAGTATATTAATCAACCACTAGATGGCTCTGTGATGTAGAGTTCTAGGATCTGGTCCCTGGTAAACAAAGACAACCAAGCTGGAACTCAAGCTGTGTGGAAGCGTGTTTATTTCCACCTATAGCTGCTGTCGATTTCTTTAGTAAACGCCTCCTGCTTAGGAAGATCTGTGTCCCTCCATCACACGATGGTGCCAGATACTTAAAGCACCCTGAGATTTCCATAGTAAATCAGGAAGCGATGGAGGATTTCACAGGGCGGGAAAGAAAGAACATATTTATTAAATATCATTAATATAGCAGGACACATTCACACAGCTCCTTACAGACATCAGTTAACATAAGCGCCTGGCCTCTAGGAGGTTACTGATCCAGCTAACTTAGCAACAGTTAAATCAGTTGTGATTTATGTTCAGAAATAAAGAATTATTAATTGTCATGATTAATTAATCAATTAATGTGTGCAGTGTAACAGCTGGGGGCCCCAATCAAGGTCTCATTGTGCCAGGTGCTGCCCAAACATAAAAGGAGACAGACTCGTCCCTGGAGAGCTTAAAATCTAGTTAAGAAAAATGGACTAAACCTGATTGCTGTATTGAATGCCCACTTCAGCAGTTAACCTCTAAGCCCACGGAGCAGGATGGGCTTAGACACAGGGAAATGCAGCAGAAGTGAACGAAGAACGGGAGCGGGACCGGGCGACTCATTGAGTTTGAAGCATTAGATGATTCAACAGACACGTCTGCATTTGAGACCCAAGCGAGTGTGTAACTGCCCTGGCATGTGTGTTAACCTTTTCAGCAGGGGGCGCCGTAGAGCATAGTAAACAAACACGCCATCCTCTGAAGCAGCTGATGCTGAGCGTTGTCAGAGACAGGAGGCTGGGCTAGGTGGACCCCTGCTCTGATCCGATGTGGCTGTTCCTGTTCTGTTCTTGTTTATGTGGGAGTAAATCCAGAGTCACACCCATTGACTTCAGAGCTGGTGGAACCATTTACATAATCAATTTCACATTATTCTCCTAATGAATTATTCAGCTACAATATGGTGGGTTTGTAACATGCTGCTAAAATGTGTTCTGCGTCCCCTTTCAGGGGCCAGTCTACGTAAAAGATCCCTACTGCGGCTAGCTAAAAGAGTTGTTGTATTCCTTCAGCTCACGTGATAGAGGCCTGCGCTTTCGGATCTGCAGATCTCTGATTCAAACCCTGCTGATAACCCCTGGGAGTGAGGATGTGGTGACAGTTTCATTATTTGCCCAGCTGCCTAAGCTGGGTGAGTCGCTCAAGGCTGTTTGCAAACATACACAGTTCCGGGCATTTTTTCAAATGCGCTGTTGACAAATAATCATATTTTTTTCCAGGCTTCACCGATCTGGAACCTAACCAGGAGCACAGTGATCAGCAGCAAGCGTGCGCTTGTCCATTAGGCCTGCTAGTGCCCGGGAAAGGCGATTAGGTCCCTAATTTGGTTCCTGAACCGCAGTGATGTGTTTACATGTGTGTAACACGGATTCATTGAAAAATGTCCCGATTGCAGTGCTTTGCATTCCATTGTGAGTGGGTTGGGGGTGGGCAGAGATCCCTGTGACTGGGGAGGGATAGGACGGGGAGTCAGGGGAGGTGCTGAGGCTCGGCCAGGGGAGGGGGACAGCCGGATCACCCAAGGAGGATCCGAGGGGTTCCAACTTGTTCCCAGGCCCATTCCAGCCCATCTGGGTCCCATTCTCCACTTCTCAGCCTGATCCTGAGCACTACCACAGCTGTTCCAGCCTCTCTGAATCCCGCTCTCACTCCCCACACAGCCCCGGGTGGGCAGGAGCCCCCAAAATACTTCAATTGAGGGGGACTAGTCCCCTGCCCCTGCATCGCAGGTTCCACCACCCTTGTGTTGCACTGCCTATGGATCTGACTAACGAGTGAGAGGTTTGGATTGCGGATCGTTGGGAATGAAGGTTCCTCTTGTTTGGTGCATTGTGCGGGAAACTTCAGTCCAAAGGAAAGGAGCAATGGCGGGACACAGCAGCTAACGGCAACAAAGAGCATGGAGACCCAATCAACTAGCAGCGCAGGGACCCCTGGGTGCGAAGAGAGAGGACATGGCATAGTGCATCGATCCTAATAAAGGATCCTGACCCTCAGTGCCCTGGGCCTACAGGGAGCGCTCAGCAGCTTGCAGGTTCAGGCCCGGACACTTTACTGGAATTGATCAAAATATGGAATTTTCATCCTGTGGGAAACTCCAGAATATCAGAATGTTTTCTGACATCGGGACAAAGCACGGAAATATCGAAACGTCTCGCAAAATGGAAACCGCTGAAAAATGTCTATGGGCAATGTGTACATGAAATGGGAATCCCATGATGCACTGCGGGAGCTCAGCCACAAGGAGAGTAGTCTAGGGCATACTGGGGTCATGAGGGCCCTGGAACTACAACTCCCATGAGGCACTGTCACAGCTCAGCCACAAAGCAAGATCATGGTGCATCATGGGAAGTGTAGTCCGTTTGGGGAGCAGAGTCCATAGAGGACACTGGGGACTGAGATGCCTGGAACTACAGCTCCCATGAGGCACCACGGAAGCTGAGACAGACACAGATTTATTATGGATCTGAAATTAAATGTTTCATTTTGATTTCAGCAAAACCCCATTTCCCAGCAGGAAAACACTGAGCTGGAAATTCGTTGACCAGCCCTGCTGTCTATTCCTAGAGCAGCCGGGGGCCTGTTGTACCAGGCACTGCACATACCCACAGGGAGAGACAGTCCCTGCCCCGGGGAGCTCACAGTCTAACTGGACAAGACTGCAGCTGCATAACCCCACTTCCTCTGCTCTCACAGCAGCCACGGGTGCTGGCGTAGGACAGATCCCAGGAAGCCGGGTCTTTAGCCCACGTTCCACAGCTCCAGCTCACACACATGCCAGCTACTCAAGGAGCCCAATTGGGGACTAAGCCAATTGGCTTAGTCCCACTGATTTTAATAAAGCACCGTCAATTCACACCAACTGGGGAGCTGACCCCTAGTACCTCAGGACATGCAGCTCATGCGGGTTACAGAAGATGCCAGGTCGTCAGGATGCCGCCAGCAGGTCTGGCCTGGCATAGCACGTACTCCCTACAGAGGCTGGTTCCCCACTTGCACCGTGGGTAACCGGCTGCAGCTGTTAAATGCTACCAAGTCCAGATGGCACTCGCTATGCATGGGCGTCAAGGGCTATTCAGAGTGCTGGCAGGAAAGGGTCAGAGCCATAAGAAACGAGACCCTGTCTGCGCAGATTGTTCCGAACCGGTGGTTCTAGGGAGACATTGGTTTTCACCAGTCTTACCATCTCCTGAGGTAGCCTTTATGCAGCGCTTTGAAGATTGTGAGACTGAAATCGCCCCCTGCCCCACAGCTCGTCTCGGTGTCTTGTCCCTACCAAAATGAACTGATTCAGTGTTTCCAAAATGAATGCTTGCGGAGTCTCCGTTCTGGGGGACTGTTGGACTTTTTGACTTTTCTTCCGATTTGGAACGAAAACAGATTTTGAAATGACAGGATTTCTCATGAACCCTCCACACACAGACAGTCTGTCTCAACTCTGATTGGAATTTACCAGCTCCTGGGAAGCTCTGTAGGGCAGGGCAGATCCCCCGAGCTCTCCCACCCGGTCAACACCCTGGGGATTGAAACCTTTGCAGCTCCTCCCTCCCCTGCAGATTCTTTTCTGTGTCCCTTGCTGAGCACAAATCGAGCCTGCCTTCCGCTGCCTTGAGATGCGGTGATCGGGGGGGGGGGAGGGGGGGGAGCTGGCACTCAGCTGTCACCCTTAGCTGGCCGGGGGAGTGTTCACCACTCTAAATCCTGATCATCTTCCTCTCCCCGCCGCTTGGAGCACGAACCTGCTTTCCTTCTGAGTGCAGATGTTAGCAGCTGGAGCAGTGGGGGGT
Organism: Platysternon megacephalum; assembly: GCA_003942145.1. Taxonomy (NCBI): domain Eukaryota; kingdom Metazoa; phylum Chordata; order Testudines; family Platysternidae; genus Platysternon; species Platysternon megacephalum. The sequence continues at coordinate 674,532 of QXTE01000327.1, read as the reverse complement.
TCTGAAAGCAGCACCCACTTACATGGAAATCCCCAGATGCCAGAGGGTGAGTGGCTCTGGGAGCTAGGGAGGTTTTATGGCAGTAACATTTTCTTTTAATGAGACAAAGGGATGGCCAAGGGAAGGAGAGATGCTGACGGGCTCCCCAACCCCCCCACCCCCCCACGTGCAGATTAAAATGAGCCTTGAAAGGTTAGAGACGGAAGATGAATTTAAAGTGATTACAATCACCTTTTAGGAAAACAACTTGATCAAATATGAATGTAATGGAAAGTATAAATGACTTAAGCCCGTTTCCCCCTCAGGGATTTCAGCATAAAAGGATTTAATGGTTCTTGGCATTTGAAGCCAGTGTAGGGTTGAGTTTGAAGGCTTCTCCCTGTAGAAGGCGCTGCAGGGTGCAGGGTAGGAACAGTCACTCCAGTCCCAACTTCTCCCAGCAGGGGATGCTGTGGGGAGTGGGGGAGTCATGCTGGCTGTTGCGGGGAGCACCCGGTTACTCCAGTCCCAAGCTGTCCCAGAAGGAGGCGCTGTAGGGAATGGGACAGGGCATTGTGGGGTCGATCCCAGTTATTCCCGTCCCAGCCTCTCTCTGCGGGCAATGGGACAGGAACTTTGTGAGGGGATGCGCCTTCCGTCTCCGAGCCGAAGGCAAACTTGGGCAAAGGAGCGTTGAACTCTGCCTGTCATGTACCGAAAAGACCACGCCAGGCCGGGCGACAGCACAGGGCCAGGTGCCAGGGAGTCATGAACTGCAAGATGACAGGCGTCTCTGGGAGCTGAGAGCAGACGGCTTACTCACATATTTTTCTCCTTTTGTTCATTCTATATTTATAGGAGTGAAACTGGCCATGTAAAACATCCCCAGATCAATGGTGCATTCTCAATAAATGTAACACAATGAGAAATCAATTGCTCACCAGCTGTAGCCCGCTCAGACCTTAGGTATTAATTATTTCTCTAGGAAAGGGACAATGGCAGGTCAAAAATCATATGGATACATAAAAATACAGATCAGCCTGGCTTAGCTTATAAATGATCCCTTAGCTTGTTAACACTGAAAGCATTTCCAAAATCTCCCTGACTTTTTCCCCATGTCAGCACTTTGAATCTGGTTTCCATTTCTCTCAATGGGCGTGAGAGTCAGTTTCACTTTTGAGCCTAGTCAGTTTCACTTCCTGCTTCCAGGGACAAACCCCTGGTGCAAAGGTGGAGTCCACAAATGCTTGGTCCGCATCCCCCTTGTGGTCTCAGGCGCCCTGTGCAACCCCCATGGGCAAATCCAAGGATTGTGGAGACAGATAAGAAAGGGCGTGACAGAGCTATCCAAAGTGTAGAGAAGGGAAATCCAGAGTTTGTGATTGCCCTGGCTCATGACACAAAGACAGGGGGACATTTGGTGAAAAGAAGAAAATGTAATAGGGATCAAAGGACATGCTTTTAAATACAATTAGCCTGTGGAACTCATGGCCACAATAAGTAGTGCTGAAGCCAGGAGCTTAGCAGATTTCAAAAGCGGATTGGACGTTTATATGGATGGTGAGAATATCCAGTTTACGGGAAGGGTTAAAAACTCAACAGCTTGGGAGGGATATAAACCCTCCTACTTCACAGCTTGAGCAAATGTCTAACCGATGGGGCTGGTAGAATAGGTTTTGTCTGAGGCAGGTTATCCCCTAACTGCCTCCTTTCGGGTGACTTGCGTTTCCCCCTGCAACAGCTGGTACTGGCCATGGATGGAGCTGGCTTTGGACTGGCTGGGTCCTGTATAGCAATGCTTTGGTCACAAACGTATATTGCAATCTACACACATTGTGGGCTGGATTCGGCTCCCCCTTCCACTGGGGCAAACCAGGATTCGCACGAGGAGGGCCGTGCTTGCAGAGATGTTGGCTTTCAGGTGCTATTCCTCTTGGCCCTGTTTCCAGGATCACCAGCAGCCCAGATTGTCCTGCGAGATTTCCCAAGCAGGAGCGGCAATGGAGCGTGGGCATGCCCTGACCCCTCCTCTTACCCCCGGGTCTTTCGTCCCATGTCGGGTTGCCCGCCCCCTCAGATGGACATGAGAGCCCCACTCCCACGATTGCCACGGGCAGGTATGGCTTCAGAGCCAGCGTCTGCTGCCATGTGTCTGCTTTGTGCCATGCACGGGGGGAGCGCTGCAGTGATTTATGAGGGGGCTATTCCAGCGGGGAGGGGTGTGTGCGTCACGTGTGATGTCTCCAGCGCCCCTTTGATTGCACTAGTGCGCTGCTGGTTCGCTCTGCACACAGCGCTTGGCTCGCCCAGCCCTCCAGACGTGTGAGACGTTAACGCCGGTCCCCTGGAGAGCCTGGGGCCGAAGCAAAAGGCTCAGCACCATTTGGGAGGAGGAGACTAGAGTTTCCAGCCAGAAGGGATCATTGCATCATGTGGCGTGACCCCCTGGCCTGTTGCTCTGTATTTGTACAGCACCTCGCACAACGGGGTCCTGGCTCAGGGCTGGGGCTTCCAGGTGCCGAGTTAATACATAGAATAACTCGTCAGCATTGTCACAGCTGCGTCCCAGGCCCGCGAATGTCACCCGCTACCCCCATGTTGAGCCCGGTGACGCTAATTAGCTCAAAGCATTTCAGGCCTCAGGAGACTGAGCTGTGGTGTGCCACAGGCGGAGACTAGGCGGCACCAAGGGGCACCAATGCCCGAGCCCCTGCAGCGGCAGGGAATTGACTAGGTGAGACGCATCCACGTGGCACCTGCCTCCTGTGCAGCAAACAGGCCTTTCCCATGGCTAGGGGAGCTCGCGGACGGTGCCAGGCCTGCGCGGCAGGGACCCCGGGGGCAGAGAGGTTTGTAATGCCGACAGGCACTGACAGCCAGCAGCCTGCTTGCTAATGGCCTCCTGCGGTTCCTTCCAGACGGCTCAGGTCAGGCCGGGGAACCGGGAGTCCAACAGCGCCGTCGGATGGTGACAGCTCCGCGGCGTCTCCTGTCGGGGTGGGGGTGGGCGGGACAACATGACGGGAACTCGTTTGTTTCAAAGCGGCAGGGACCCAGACTGAGCTGGAGATGCTGGTGCCGGGTAAAGGCGCTGCAGGGCTGGGCATGTGAGAGCTGCCTGGTGGGTTGCAGGCTGGCATCCTGGTACCAGTGCCCTGGGCTGTGGGTTAGCGTGACCCAGGCAGGCCACTGAGCCTGGCGCTGGGCAGTCTGTTACCTGTGCCCTGCTGGATAGATCCATCTCCATCCTGAACCCGGCAGTGCGATCACAGGCACTGTGGGTCTCGGAGCAGAAGGGGGCATTTTGGTTGGAACGGCCCCGCGGATGGCTGCTCAGTGCCCCACCCCGGGGTGCAGCATTGCAGACTAGCTTTGGCACGCTGCAGGGAGCCTCTGAAATCGACGAGCCGCCCGCCAACCCCCGGTGCATCTGCCCGAGAGGAATCAGCGAACTCAACCGGATGCCGCTGGTTCCAGCTTGGGGCTCTGCTCTCTGGAAGCAGCAGCCTGTTTGCTGCGCATGGCCAGCGCTGCGGAGAAGAATGGGAGGCTAACGTGTAATATCCCTGGAGCAATCCCGCTTGGTCATGGCACGTCGGGAGCGAAGAGCAGGAGGCGGCTCCGTGGTGGGCAGAACTGCGCTGCCATTAGAGGGAATTGAAAAGGGGAAGAAACCTCTGTTTAAAAAAATGATATTCAGGCGCAGTTACAGCCAGGAATGTGGCTGGCCAGACAGCCCCCTTGCTCTGTGCACATGGCCCTTAGAGAGCGGCACTTCTCGAGCACAGCTCCCCCCTCGCCCTGGAATACTCTGCATTTCCATCCAGTGCTTTGCAAACCACGTGGGGGTCCAGGGGAATGCAGCCACCTCTGGGGTGGAGGGCAGCAGCCAAGTGGAATGCCGAACTGCAGAGGGGGAAGGGCCATGGTACTAGGGGTGTGGAAATCCCATTTCGTCTAAAACAGTACTGCTGGATCTGTAACGTGCCCACAGGATAGGCAGGATTCAAGCGAAAGGCCCACTTACCAACGGAACAGCCCCTCGGGGCAGATCATTCCATAACTGTCCATTAGGGGGTGGCACCTTCCTTTGCAGGCCCTGGCCGCTGGATGGACTATTGGCTTCTCCTAGGTTCCTCTCACCTTGCTGTGAACGCAGGGCCGGCTCCAGGCACCAGCTGAACAAGCAGGTGCTTGGGGCGGCCACTCGGGAGAGGGACGGCACGTCCAGCTATTCGGCGGCAATTTGGCGGAGGGTCCCTCACTCCCGCTCGGAGCGAAGGACCTCCCGCCGAATTGCCGCCGCAGATCGCAATCGCGGCTTTTTTTTTTTTTTGCTGCCTGGGGCAGCAAAAACCCTGGAGCCGGCGCTGTGTGAACGGAAACCAAGTTGAGTAAGCTGGGGAGGGGGCAGTGTTGCCTAGTGGGTACAGAGCCGGACTGGGACTCAGAAGACCTGGATTCTATTCCCAGCTCCTCTGGGTGATCTTGGGCAAATGACTTCCCCCTTTCTGTGCCTCAGTTTCCCCAGGGGGATAGTGGGATCCATTGATGAAAAAAGCTTTCTGTTATTAAGCACACGGCAAGATTGGCCACGAAGCCTTCCCTGCCGTACGAAGCTAGGCTGCTCCGATGCCATCTCGCGGCAAGAGGCCCCTTTCCTTACCTGCATCTCTTTGGCCCTTTGGCTTGACTTTCAGGAGATAAAATGAAATCCCAGGAGCAGGTTAGAGATTCCAGCCCCGCCCTGAGCCAGACGGTGCCCCCAAGCGCAGGGCAGCGCCCGGGTCACCCCTGGCCGGCGAGTCGTTCGTTCTCACGGACCAGCTGCCCGCGCGGCAGCTGCACGGTTAATTCCGCTGTCAACTCCCTCGTACGGAGCTAATATATTAGAGCGGCCCCCTTGGAAGTCCCGTAGCTTGGGGCTCCGTAGAGAATCCAATAGGGAACAAGAACTGTGCTGTAGGGTAATAGCGAATTCTCTCCCTGCTGGAGAGTTCTGTAGGGTCGTTCCAAGGAAGATCCTCAGAATTGTAGGGTCCTTCATTCAGTTTCTGGAAGGCCTGATTGGTTTCCTCTCTCTTTAGTTCTGTGGGATTTTTCCACAAGGGTAGGGACAAAACCCCCAGCCTCGGGGTCATGCCATCGGGCCTGATTTTCCTCCTGCGTTTGAGCAAGGCCTGGCCTGCGGCTGACCGCGTCTGCCCTGTCTCCTCGCAGGGACGGGGACTCCTCCTACGAGATCATGCAGCTGGACTTTGAAATGGAGAATTTCACCAGCCAGGCCGTGACGCGGCGCATCATGTGGCACATCGACTACCGGGGCCGCAACCCGCCGCCCGACCTGGAGAAGGTGGTGACGGAGCTGACGGTCATTCAGCGGGACATCCGCGCCATCGTGCCTCTGGCCATGGTGAGTGAGCTTGGACAGCTCCTCCGGGCTGTGGGGGGTTCCAGCCGGCCCCCCTGCATTCCCGATGTGCAGGCACACGCCCCGCACAACCGCACACACACACACAACGGACCGCTCCCCCCTCCCCGCACTCTAAACCCATTTTACACCTCCCACCCTCATTTTCGTGCATACACACCCACCTGTAACACGCTGCACACACGCACCCCTCCCCCTCCAAATAGCCAAGGGGACCCCCCCACACACACCTTGGCGCGTGCCCCTGTAACACACCCTCGTGCCGCACTGGTGCTGGCTCAGAGGCTGGGCTTGCCTGCTGTGAGCGTCCGCCCTGGCCTGGGGCAGAGTCTTGGCTGGCCTCTGCTGGCTCCTGGGCATTGGGCCTGGGACTGGCACCCAAACGCCTCCCCCGGGGCAGTGGTGTCTGTTTCCTTGTGGTGCGGGGCGTGGGGGGGGAGAGGCATGTCCAGCCACCAGCAGCCCCTGAATCGCTGCTCAGAGAAGCTGGACACAGCCCACCAGTCCCCACCACCGGTGGGGTGGGGGACACGAGATGGAAGGCTCTCGCCCAGCAGCCCAGCACAGCAGGCCGTTCTGTCGGGGCTGTAACCACCCACAGCTGGGGCCCTTGCTGGTACCCGTCAGCAAACACACACGAGCTCGAGGGGTTGGGCCCCATCTTCTACACTGGTTTCTGCTGATGGCCCCATTATTTGATGGGGAAACTGAGGCACAGAGCAGTGACATATTTCTCCCGAGATCACACCCGAGGAGCCAGCGGCAGGGTTGGCAGCAGAACCCAGGAGTTCCCTGCTATAACCCCTCTACCACATTCGCTCACAGAACCAGTTGTGGAACCCAGGAGTCCTGACTCCCCGTCCTTTGCTCTAACCCACTAGACAACTCTCCCTCCCAGGGTTAAAAACAAGGAGGGCAGTTTCCAGTTGGTTCGGATCCCATTTACACCAGTAATCCTACGGGAGTGACTCCAGATTGTCATGGAGATCAGGGTCTGGCCTTGGTATTCCCGTCCAGTCGGGGTCTCAGAGCCCAGCTCCAGCCTGAGCCCGAAGATTTACACGGCAGTTTTCTAGCCCTTCAGCTGACCTGGGCCAGCCATGGGTCTTTTATTGCAGTGTAGACGTGCTGCTTCCAAGGGTTGTGAAAGTAGGGGGTGAGATCTGCCCGCAGAGTCCTGCCCTGCGTGACTGGGGTCACTGCGTGATGGGGGGGCTCTTCTTGCACTTTAAGATCTTAGTTAAAGAGGGTCTGTGCGGGGCTGGGAGACGCTGAGCCGGGGCCCAGAAACTCTCCCGCTCCACGGAGCCCCGCCCATGGGATGAGAGCGAGCCAGCTATCCCTCCATCAAAGACAATCACATCACAGGCTGCCAGGAAGGCAGATTAGATTCCCTGCCATTTCATTTACTTGAAAGGTTATCTTTGCTGGCTCGCCTCCATCAGCGAGGCCCGGCTACGCAGCAGCCAATTTAATTTCTGTATCGGATTTCCATGTTTGCATAATTAACTGGTTTGCAATTAGACTTGCCCTCCATCCATACTGCTCTTGTTCTTTGAAGTTTTTAAGAGCTTGCGAGGCCCCGGGGGTCTCCGAGCGAAGGGATTGAGACGGCACCGCGAGCGGGCAGGACTTCCTTTGACATGGCAGTGCTGACTCCCAGAGGAGAGCGCCCCCTACTGAGTCCCCTGCACACACCCCCACGCACACGTTTGGGGTCCATTCCTTGCACCTCGCCGGCTGTAGGGTGCCCCTCTGGAGTGGGGTCTCAGGGCAGGGGAGAGGAAAATGGGGGCTGGACACTAATGCAGTGTCCCCTTTGCCTTCCAGGACACGGAGATCATCAACACAGCCATCCTGACGGGCCGGACGGTGGCCATCCCAGTGAAGGTCATCGCCATAGAGATGACCGGCGTCATCACAGACGTCTCGGCCATGGTCGAGTGCAAGTCCAACAATGAGGACATCATCAAGGTGGGCCCGGCGGGGCAGGGAGGGGGCAAAGATTCCTGGAGCCATCCACCCTGTGGGCCTCTGCCCAGCCTGAGAGCATTGGCTCCGACTGGCAGGCCCTTCACGCAGCCCCTCCGGCCGTGTGTATCCCAGCCAGGCCCAGCCCCACCTCAAGGCAGGAGCATGAGGCCAGGCAGGATGGAGGCGAAGGGCTCCCCCGACAATGGCCACACCCCATCTGATGCTGGGAGAGAGCCCATGCTGCCGTGCAGGTCGCCTCCTCATTGCCCTGCCCTGTGAGTTTGCTGCGTTAGGATCTAAGCTGTCAGGAGAAGGGCCGCCCGGGCCAGATTCTCAGCTGGTGTCAATCAGCGAAGCTCTACTGACTGCAGAGAGACTGTGCTGATCAACACTCGCTGGGGAACCGGCCCTGTGCCATTAGCTTTTCCAGGCACGAAGGTAACCTAGAGATAGTGACCCGTGCATAGCCAGCGTGGTGACGTCTGCCTGAATCTGCAGACAGCCCAAAACAAGTGCTCAGAGCGGTATGAACTTCATCCGTGCAGTGCAATGGGGCGTTAATTCTGAACCCTAACAATGACACCCCATACAGTTAACCCTTTCATTGATGATCCTCCTCACGGGAACATCCAGCTCAAGTGCTCGTCTGTTTCAGAGGGACGCAGGGGCGGGTATTGAGATGGGGATCAAATTGGGCCTCTGGGTTCTGCCAAGGTTGGCTGGGGTGGAGAAATGATGGATTTAACCCCTCCCCTCCCCCAGACGGAAAGACACCTCCTCCATCCACAAATACTGATATTCAGTTAACTCTAAAGGCCCCACCTCTGAAGGAGGATGGGTCTGGAAATGGACATGAGACAGCGGGACTGGTGGAGCCCTTACCTGACTACCTAACTAGCCCCATACACCTCTCTCCCCCAGCAGGATCAATGCGTGGGCTGGATTTGCCTGGCCCTGAGATCGGTGTCTCCACATTGACGCCCCCAGTCTCTGGCTGGCTCTAAACCCACCCGCTCGCTGCTACCAGGGCACATCCCATCTCCAAGGCCCCTGGCTCTGCGGCCGATGTGCCCTTTCCAGCTGGTATTCCAGCAGCAGTGTGGGGACAGCTGCCCCCAGCCATGCGGTCCCGAGTGCCTGCTCCAGCCTCGCTAAGCTGCTCCTGTGTTATTGGTTTGGTCCCGGTCAGTCCCATCCGCCCACTCCTGCTTTGCCATGACCCCTGCGGCCTCCGAGCACCCGTGGGGGTGAAGGTATCACCACTAGCCACAGCAGCTCCTGGCTGAGCTGAACAACGTGGCAGGGCGTTCACAGCCTGTGCCATCGTGTGTGTGTGCGTGCGCATGTGTGTGTGTGCGTGTGTGTGTGTGTGTGTGTGTGCGTGTGTGTGCGTGTGCATGTGTGTGTCTGTGCGTGTGTGTGTGTGTCTGTGCGTGTGTGTGTGTGCGTGCGCGTGTGTGTGCGTGCGCATGTGTGTGTGTGTCTGTGCGTGTGTGTGTGTGTCTGTGCATGTGTGTGTGTGTGCGTGCATGTGTGCGTGCGTGCGTGCGCGTGTGTGCGTGTGTGTGTGCGCGCTCCCTCACGCAGAGCCAGCCTGGCACTCGGCACCTCTGCTGCCCGAATAGAAGTCACTGAATTCTGTGTGACAGTAACCCTGCGGGATCGTTGCCCCGTAACCGCCCGGGCAGCCCCTGCGCCCCCTGCCCCGCCCTGTCCTCGGGCTGCTGACCTGCTGCCTCTCGCTTTCATAGCATCCCATCAACAGGGATTGCTGGGTGCCGGGGTCAGGCAGCGCCACTCGCAGGCTCAAAGGCCGGCAAGGTGCCCTGGAGGCGCAGGGGGTGTGGAAGGATCACCCCCTAAATACCCCCTCTGCATGCCCATTGACACACTCACACTAACACAAACTCCTGACAACTCACACTCATCCTAACACACACTAACACACACTGTCACTGACACACACACTCCGGCTAATGGCCCCCTGCACATTTTCCTGTCAGGAAACACACTTGTCCTGCTAACTTATGCATATTCCTGCTAATACTCACACACACACACACCCCTGCTAACACATGTACACACACTAGTTCATGCTCTCTCTTTGTCTCACACACACACACACACATTCTCACATGGACACACACCCCTTCTAGGTGACAAACACCCCGATATTAGGGGCTTTGTCTTATATATGCAACTATCCCTCCTGAAAAAAAAGTGTCCCGATTTGCCACACTTGCTCTCTGATCACCCTAACTCCTGCTAACACACATATCCCCACTGCCCCTTGACACGCACTTCACTAACACAGGCACTCACCCAGACACACACATTGCCAGCAAGGCGAACGCACGTCTTCTCACATGCACCCACACACACACCCCCACTGCTGCTGCCACAGACAGACGCCCCCAAACCCACACCAAGTCCGGCTCCTTTGCACTCCACTTAACACAGCCGCAGGAATACCCACTGACGCCCACTCCCGCTAGCACACTGGGAGCGCAGATAAACACACTGACCCGCACGCCCACTAAGATACACACACAAACCCCCACTAGCGCATTCTCCCAGCCCCACACAAGCACTGAAAACATGGGAACTTTCCTGGAGCAAAGCGCCCGGGGAAATCAAGGGGAGTTTCCCTGCAGTGACGACACCAGAGTTTGTCCCTGAGAGATTTCAGACGAAAGTCCCATCTGGCCCTTACTTGGCCGGAGTCCGCTCCTCTCCCTGCGCTCCCTCGTCTCTGGGATCTGAGTAGCCAGAGAAGGAGGGACCAATCCCGGCTGCCCCTTTTGTAGCGTAGGTTTCTGGAGCAAATCCCAGACCCGTTTCTGGGCATGAGCCGAGCGGCTAGCGAGAGTCCGGCCGCTGTTCTCGTGGCTGTTTGTTGCCAATTTCCTTAGTGGACCGGCAACCAAGGGGACGCATGCGGGGCAGGGCAGAACCAAGCTGGACTTTCTCGTGTCCTTGTAAATCAAAATAAACAGGTGCAAATACAGTAGTGAGAAGGTACCACGCGGTTGGCCTAGGCAGCTGTTTTGCTCTGGTCACCAGTTAAGTCCCCTTGTTTACCCCCCTGCTCAGTGCGTACGCGGTCCCTGGTCTGGGCCTGATCCACCCAGGAGATGCATCTGTCACAGCCCCAGCTAGAGGGCTTCTATCTCCAACCACAGCAGCTCATGCTCGTAGCTCTGGAGGTCCCTGGCGTACTCCCCAGGAGGGCGGCTGAGCTCTCCTGGAAGTTACGTGTGCTCCAGGCTCTGTTCTTGCTCCACTGAGAACCTTTGTAAGATGGACAAAACCTGGAGTCTGCTGGGCTCCGGCTGGGCCCCCCAGAGGGGAGGAGAACCAGGGAAGGAGAAGGGAAAGCAGAAGGCAGAAGAAGGTATGTGGAGCAGGGATTGTGTAGATCGCATTGGTCTCCTGAGGGTTGTAATCCTTTGACCCAGTTTCAGTTGCTGGTGGCCAGGGAGATACAGGAGGTTGGGTTAGGGGATCTGGTGGTGGCCCCTTCTGGCCTTAGACTCTATGACTTTCTGGTAGCCCCTGGGCTAACCCACATGCCTTATGAAGCAGCACCCTGTGCACCTTCTCCAGAGGCAAAGGGAAGGGCAGGGCTGGGACAGCCCACTCAAGCCCCCAGGAACCTCTGTGAATTCGGTTTCACTTGACTGTAACGTCACCTCTGAATGCAAGTACAGACGCTCAGCGCGTGGAGGGAGCCAGAAGGCCGGGCAGATGGGTTATGACCATCCTGGGACCACTTATTCCAACCAGCTCATCTTGCTGACAGATTTCTCACTGCGTGGCTGTAATTAGTCACCGGGCGAGTTAAACGAAGAGCCCGGGCCCCTCCAGCAGTCACGCAGCCGCTCTTTGGCACCCTTCTGGGCATGTGAAATGCCACGGCTTCCCAGTTTGATTGGTGCCACTGCAGGGCCGAGGCGCTGGAGCCTTAGGCTCTGGCGTGGGGTTTCCTGGCTTCTCCTGGAACCGTCCTCTCTGGTCCTTCTGCCGGCAAATTGATTAGGACCCAGTCTCCCAGGATTCCCTGTAGCACTTGTTGCTCTCAGCTCACCGGCTCCCCCTGCTGAGTGGGGCTCCCATGTATTTGCTCCACTTCCCGTGTTGGTCCCCCTGCAGCTTCGATCGTGATGCCCAGGGGACACCGCAGAAGGGGGGCGTTTTACTCTGCGCCCAGTTGCGTAAGCTGACGCAGCAAGAAGTGTCACCGCTTGGACACAGACAGAGGCGCCGCCATGGCAGGGGACCTTTGGAGACCAGTGCTGCAGAGCCATGGGTCCTGTCCTCTGCTGCCAGGCCCCGTTGATCGGTGGGGTCGACGGGAGTGACCGACCTCATCTGGGCCCCAATGCTGCGGAGTCCTGCCCCTGAGCACGGAGAGGCCTGGCAAAGGGAAGTCAGGCACCTAACTCCCTTGGGCTCTGATACAAAACCCACTCAAATGACGCTCCAGTTGCCCTCCCACCTCACCGTTCCCCCTCCAGCCTCCCAGCCACCGGTCCTGAAGCCGAAAGCCAGATCCGGGCCACACTGAGTCTCATCCAGCCCCTGAGAACGCCAGCAGGGTCGGCGGGCAGGGCAAGCAGTGCCGGCTGCGCACGGCATGTTCTCCCGGAGAACCCCAGCGCTCAGGCCACTTGCTGCTGGTGCCGCGGGGTCCCACCTGCACCGAGGGCTGGACTGAGGCCCACCAAACTCATTTCATGCCAGGGCCGTGGTACAGCCGCGAGCTGGTCTGACCTGAACCGCATTCCTCTCCTGTGGATTTGATTTCAAGGCTTGCAGGGGAGAGAGAATCACCATCCAAGGGGCGGCCGCAGGAATACTCCCGTGTCTAATGTACTGGCGGTTGGAAGCAGCTATAACTACAGCTTATCAAGCCAGTTATTACTGATAAGGCAAAATATTGTTGCTTTGAAATGTAAACGGCAAGTTCTCATTAGCGGCTTCACTTCCACCTCAGAGCCTCATTTCTTTCCAGTCGGGATCAGAGGCTAGAGTCAGCCAGCTCAAGCTGACACTCCAAACCGCACAACTTCTCCCCCGGGGTCAGCATTGCCGCACGGCCAAGGCTCTGTACGTGTGCTTCTCGGGCTCCCGAGACCTGGCACTGGGCCTTACAGAGCCGGCAGCCTCCCAGGCACGGAGGGGAGAGAGGGGCAGGTGGGTCGGGGGGCCTGGCGACTGCGTCTTGCTTTGCACTCGCTAAGCTGGGGCGAGCACAAAGAGCTGGATAGCGCCTTTTAGGCATGATGGCCATGAATGGGGCACAGGGAGAGGTACAAGGAAGAGAGGGTAGACACTAGAGAGAAGGAATAAAGGGGAATAGATGACAAAGATGCATATCAATGCCAGCTGTCTGTCTGTCTATCTGTCCATCTCCATACATCCCCTCTATCTATCTATCTATCTATCTATCTATCTATCTATCTATCTATCTATCTATCCCCATCCACCCCCTCTATCTATCTATCTATCTATCTATCTATCTATCTATCTATCTATCTATCTATCTATCCCCATCCTCCCCCTCTATCTATCTATCTATCTATCTATCTATCTATCTATCTATCTATCTATCTATCTATCTATCTATCTATCCCCGTCCACCCCCTCTATCTATCTATCTATCTATCTATCTATCTATCTATCTATCTATCTATCCCCGTCCACCCCATCTATCTATCTATCTATCTATCTATCTATCTATCTATCTATCTATCTATCTATCTATCTATCCCAATCCACCACATCCACCCCATCTATCTATCTATCTATCTATCTATCTATCTATCTATCTATCTATCTATCTATCTATCCCCATACACCCCCTCTATCTATCTATCTATCTATCCCCATAAACCCCCTATATCTATCTATCTATCTATCTATCTATCCCCTGCCCCCTCTTTCTAGCTCTTGGCATTAGAGCAGCCCCATGCAGCATGCTCACCATCGTGGTGTGTTTGGGGGGAGATGGACGTTGCTCGAGAGGCAGGAGATCAATGCTAGCGGTGCCCTTCGTGTCACAGGCTTCCCAGAGTGCTTCCCAGACGCCACGCACGGAGCCCCGCTGACATGCAGCCACCTCTGGGGTGCAGCGCTGCAGGGCTGTGGGAGGCGGAGTTGTACGCCAGGCTGCGTGTACAGGAAGTGCCCGGGCTCAGTCGGGTGGCTCCGTTTGGAGTGGGTAACGCTGGTGCTGGGAATCCTGCGCTTGAGTTCGAACGGCAGGAGCCAGTGGAGCTATGGCCGATTTACCCCACCTGGGGATCTGGCCCCATGGACTCCCATGGAGCGATGGTGATTTACGCCAAGTAGGGATCTGGCCCCATGGGGCTGTGGTGATTTACCCACGGTGGGGATCTGGCCCCATGTAGTGATGGTGATTTACCCCCAGTGGGGATTTGGCCCCATGGAGCGATGGTGATTTACCCCCAGTGGGGATTTGGCCCCATGGAGCGATGGTGATTTACCCCGGTAGAGACTCGCGGCAGAACCCTTCCCCCGTCTCCCGGAAGGGGCGCTCAGCGACTGCCTCAGGGTTGCGCAGGGAGTGGTGGCAGAGGCCCAGGCATGGAGCTGGCAGCTCCCAGGCAAGTGCTGTAACGACTGGGCCAACCTCCCTTCCTGGCCCCGAGGCAGCGCCCAGGCCCGGACACCCCCTGGGTCCCCAGAGCAGCCAGACTCTGCAGTCTGTGTGCTCCAGCCGCAGGCTGTCGCCTCAGCTCACGCCGAGAGAGACTGGGGAATGGGGCGTGACAGACGCGACCGGAGAATGTTTACCCGAGTCCCAGAATAAAGCTCTCGTCTGCGCGATTTACTGCTCCCCCCCTCTAATTTATGGAGACCCCGTCTCTGCCGCATGATAAAACACTGTAGCAATAATACACTTCCGGATGGACTCCAAGACACTTAAACTGGTTAATGCGCTGCCGTCCTGCTCATAAATCTATTCCCCCACTGTCCCTGCACCCAAGGGGAGCGGACACATGCACACGAACCGGGATGAATAATGGATCGCGCAAACCTCCGGCCCCACAAACTTTACCTTATGCTTTCCAGGAGGCGCCTCCTTGCAATCTCTGGCTGAGTTATTTTTTGTTGGTGGCTGAGATGTGTTCCGCAGGAGCTTTCCGTTACCAGGCGAGATTGGGGAGTTTGAATACGGTGTCAGGGCTGTAAACCTGTTACATAAATCACAGATTACAGAGCGGAATCTGCTATCTGTTCCGGTAAATAATTGAACGTTAAGAAGAGCTGGGGAGCTGAGCATGGTGGCCACTGCTGTGGACACAGCGAGATTACACCCAAAAAGAGGGCGTTACAAAAACATTTCAGGCTGCAAAGTCAAGCACTCAAAAGTTAGGAAATGCCACAAGTAAAGTTGCCCGTGCGACCGTAACTCAGCCCCCTTGGGCGTATGCATTACGATCGAGTCTTTAATGCAGAGGTGGGCAAACTACGGCCCGTGGGCCACATCCGGCCTGCGGGACCGTCCTGCCCGGTCCCTGAGCTCCTGGCCCGGGAGGCTCGTCCCCGGCCCCGCCCCTGCTGTTCCCCTTGGGCAGCCGGGCAGCTGCAGAGCTGGGGCCTGACCCGGTGCTCTGTGCTGCGCGGTGGTGGGGCTGGCTCCAGCCGGGCGGCACGGCCGCCTGTCCTGGTGCTCTGGGCGGCGCGGCTGTAGCACCACCAGCCACCGGTGCTCCAGGCAGCGCGGTAAGGGGGCAGGGAGCAGAGGGGGTTGGATAGAGGGCAGGGGAGTTCGGGGTGGTGGTCAGGGGGCAGGGGTGTGGATAAGGGTCGGGGCGGTCAGAGGGTGGGGAACAGGGGGGTTGAATGGGGGCAGGGGTCCTGGGGGGGCAGTCAGGAAGGAGAGGCGGGGTTGAATGGGGCAGCGGGGGACAGTCAGGGGAAGGGGTTCTGGGGGAGGTCAGGGAGAAGGGGTGGTTGAATGGGGGCAGGGGTCCCCGGGGGGCAGTCAGGAAGGAGAGGAGGGGTTGGATGGGGTGGCGGGGGGCTGTCAGGGGCTGGGACTCTGGGGGCCGTCAGGGGACAGGGAATGGGGGGGTTGGATGGGGCAATGGGGGGCAGTTGGGGGGGAACCAGGGGGGGTCAGGGGACAGAGAGCTGGAGGGGTGGATGGGGCAGGGGACCATCAACGGGGAAAAATTGGTGGGTGCTCTGCACCCACCGGCAGCTCCCCGCCCCCCCACCTCAGCTGACCTCCGCCTCCTCCCCTGAGCGCGCCACCGCGTCCACTTCTCCCCCCTCCCTCCCAGCGCTTGCTGCCGCGAAACAGCTGTTTCACGCGCCAAGCGCTGGGACGGAGGGGGAGGAGGGGGAACGCGGCATGCTAGGGGAAGAGGTGGGGCTGTGGCAGGGATTTAGGGAAGGGGTCCAATAGGGGCAGAGAGGGGGCGGAGTTGGGGCGGGGAC
>QXTE01000327.1:630532-656722 GCA_003942145.1 Platysternon megacephalum | reverse complement strand
CCCCCTCCTGCCCACTCCTCCCTTGTGCCACCCCCTCCCTGCCACTGCACCCCCTGCAACGAGCCCCTTTTGCCTCTGTGCAATCTCTTCCCTGCCACTGCACCCCCGCCCCCTCCACCTCTTGGCCACCTCCAGCCCCTGCAACAATCCCATGCACCCCCCTCTCTGCTACCTTCACCCCCTGGAAGAGCCCCCATACGACCCCCCTCTTTGCAGCCCTCCCGTTCCCCCTGCACTTTGTGAACATCTGGGCCCCTAGGGGAACTTGGCTGCAGGAAGGTGGGGGCTGGACATCGGAGGGGGGGCGCAAGGTGGAATTTTCGCCTAGGGCACAAAATATCCTTGCACCGGCCCTTCTTGGGCGGGGAGGCAATGGAGAAGAGTCCTGATTGCCTCACTTCCCAGCCTTAAATAGAATGTACATAAGGCGGGAATCTTTTGTTTCCCAGTCTGACCCCTCTTAATGGAAAAACACTGAAAGCCCAAGATGGGGGTCTGGTACCAGGTGACATGATCACCTGACCCTGTAGTGTCAAAGCAGCAACCGGAGGAGCCTCTCAGGAAGGCAGGTGATTAGTATCTTCCAAATCTTACTGATCTTCCTAATGGCCCATTGAGGCTGATGGCCTCCTGTCTGGTGGGCGTCCCCCCAAATACACACACAATTGTAATTGTTACATAGTCAATATTCCTAACTTCAGATACAGAAATGATACGTCTAAGCAAATAGAATAATCACATTCAGTAGATCATAACCTTTCCGATGATACCTCACATGACCCATCTTGCATAAAACACACCTCAGTTATGCCATATTCATATCACAATATTTCTGTGAAGAATATGGGGTGTAAGTCACACTAATAGCCAGTGTTTTTTAATGCTTAAAAATGAAAACAGCAACAACAATGGCTGGGCTCTTTCGATCCCCAGCACAGTCCTGTACCAGCTCAGCTAACGGAGAACTGGTAGCACTAGTAGGCTGTTATCTTCTATGTGGACCTGCCGCTGGAGGGGGGTTGGAGACACACACTTTGCCGGAGGGTTTCACAGCTGTTTGCTGAGAGCAGAGGAGTTCTGAAGCTGATGGAGGCCCCAGGGGTGTGAGTTCAATCCTTGAGGGGGCCATTTAGGGAACTGGGGTAAAAATCTGTCTGGGGATTGCTCTTGCTTTGAGCAGGGGGTTGGACTAGATGACGTCCTGAGGTCCCTTCCAACCCTGAGATTCTATGATTCTGGGTTCCCCTGAGCTGCATACACGCAGAGGATCTCTTTGTAGCGTCAATACCGGTGCCTCTGTAGCTGCTCTTGGAGGACAAAGCAGGGACAGCTGCAAAGGGTTCCAGATGGTGAGCGTGAAGCTGGCATCCCATGCAGCCCTCAGCGGGGCTGGAGCTCTGGGCTCCTTGCCCAGACAGGCCCTGCTCTCCTCACTCAACACTTAGACGTGACTCCTTCAGCTTAGGTTACTCCAAGCATGGCCGTAATAGAGTGCAGTACATTTAAGAGCTAATATACAGTAGCTTTATAACAGGGCCGCTCCATCATCGGGACAGGGCGGGTGGCTTTCAGTGAATTGAAACGCTGGTGGCCCCAGACCAGCCGAGCTGGTGGATTTATTACCTAGGGTACTGCGAGCAGCAGACCATCATATTATTGTGATCAACGGCACAATATCCAGAGTGCTCATTCACCGGGGGATTCATTTCCGAGCTCATCTTTATTCAGACGCAGCCCGGCACAGCTGAGATTGCCTTTGCAGACATGCTGAGCTTGTGTCTATCTGATGTTAACGCTGGGCCAAGGAGAGCTCGAGAAATTAAATACCCCTTCTCATGCCCTCCCCCAGTGCCCACAGTACAGCTGCCTGTCTGGGGTATAGGGTCTGATTGTTGAAAGAGCTCATGGCTGGATTCCCCGGGGCTCAGCGCCCGCGATCGGGGCCGGATCCCCCGGGGCTCAGCGCCCGCGATCGGGGCTGGGTTCCACGGGGCTCAGCGCCCGCGATCGGGGCCGGGTTCCCCGGGGCTCAGCGCCCGCGATCGGGGCCGGGTTCCACGGGGCTCAGCACCCGCGATCGGGGCCGGATTCCCCAGGGCTCAGCACCCGCGATCGGGGCCGGATTCCCCAGGGCTCAGCACCCGCGATCGGGGCCGGATTCCCCGGGGCTCAGCGCCCGCGATCGGGGCCGGATTCCAAGAGTTCAGCTCCCATTTAGACACCTAAACAAGGGCCAGATTTGCAGAAACATCCTATTGTGACAAGCATCCAGCACACCAAGTCCTTGAGGACACCGGGCCCCGTCCTGGGTGCCGAGCCCTTCTGCAACCCTCCCCAAGCAGACCTGATTTGCAGCCACCACCGCTGTTTCAGTGGAGAGCGTTTTGCACCTGTCAGTCATCGAGCTCACATGTTTTTCTGAAACCGCAAACCAAGCTCGGTGCATCCGCCTGAGCTGATCTGCAGAGGCAGATGGGTCAGCGGCCAATCTCTCGGGAGCAGAAAGGCTGGATGATTTGCAGGTGTGGAATTGCACTCACAGAGACACGGGCTGCCTGGAGACCTGGAATAGTATCAGAGTCGCTGGTGAGAGATCCTCCTTCCACCCTACGGGCAGGCAATGGGAAGAAACATGAGCAATCCAGTCGTAATTTCCTCCCTTAGCTCCTTAATTGGCTTGGATTGGTCTGTAATAAGCGGCCCCCTCAGGATATATTTGTTTTATAGCACATTTAACTAATGTTATTTGCATAAATGGAAATTAAAGAATGGGGGAGACACAACAATGGGATTAAAATTGATTCGGTGGAGAAACATCTCAAGGTATTAACGTTAATGACGGTCACGGGGGTGCCAGTGAATAGCACCTTAAAGGCAGATCCCATGTAAATACAGTAGCAACAATGCACGGCTAATAGGGATTGCTTCCGTTAAATGAATTGTTCCAGGACGCGCCGCTGGCACATGGAAGAGGCGTGTCTAATGCAATTGACTTATCCACTCGGTGCTGCATAGCGGAGGTATGGAGGGCTAGCTGAGTTTATCGAGCTGGTTCTAAGATTTCTTTCAGGGCTGGGTGCAGAGCAAGGGTGGGCTTGTGTTTATGGATTTAGGAGTTGATGAGTCAATTCTTAGCTCTCCCCGTATGACCCGGGACACGCAGTAGCGGCGCCAGCTCTTCCGGCGCCCTAGGCGGCGGAAGGTCCTGCCCCCGAAATGCCGCCCCCAACAGCGGCGGCGGAAGGTCCCGCCCCCAAATTTCTACGGGCGGCCGGGGTCGCCTAATGGGTTGCGCCGGCCCTGGGGACACGTGGTGTAAACTCTCCATTGCTTTGACACAGTTGGAGAAGTTTCGAAAAGATGCAGAACGGCACAAGGGAAAACTGACTCTAGACACAGCTCGTCCCGTCGCATCCGGTGTCAGAAAAGGGGAAGGAGGAACATTGGGAATTTCAGGCCATTTTCGGGTTTTGACAGAACCAAATGAAATAAACGTTTTGTTGCAAATGGAAACACTTTAAACAGACATTTTTAAATGAAAATATTTGATTGAAGAGGGGGGGTTGTTTTGACCAGGTTTGGGTGCTATCCAGCCTCTACAGGGGGAGTGTCGTCGGAGGTATCACAGAGGTTGTTTGTCTAGATCCATAGATCTCAAAGCACTTTACAAAGGAAAGTCAGTAGCATTATCTTTATTTTACTGGTGGGTAAACTGAGGCACAGTTATGGTGACCAGATGTCCCGATTTTATAGGGACAGTCCTGTTTTTTTGGTCTTTTTCTTATATAGGTTCCTATTACCCCCCATGCCCTGTCCGGATTTTTCGCATTTGCTGTCTGGTCATCCTAGTGCAGGAGTTCTCAAACTGGGGGTCGGGACCCCTCAGGGGGTCGTGAGGTTATTACATCGGGGGTTGCGAGCTGCCAGCCTCCACCCCAAACCCCACTTCGCTTCCAGCATTTATAATAGTGTTAAATATAAAAAAGTGTTTTTAATTTAAAAGGGGGGGTCACACTCAGAGGCTTGCTGTGTGAAAGGGGTCACGAGGACAAACCTTTGAGAGCCGCTGCCCTCATGCCACTCTGGATGCCATCCCCTCGCTTAGCCCAGCTGCCGCTCATTCCCTGGCAGGCCGGGGTGCGGCACCGGATAATGTGTGGCTCCGGCAGTGATCGGTTCTTTCTCCGATGGCCCATAACGAGAGCGGCAATCTAGGAATGATTTGCCTTTGCCATATGGCTGATGTGTCCTTCCCAGCTCCTGGCCCTGGCGAGACGAGGACAAATCCTGCCATTTAACATCCCTGTACTGCCCCTTGTTTTTCCTCCAGTTAGCATTTGACCTATGGGGGTGAACGTGTCGGGGGCCGAGGAGAGCGGGGCACCCGCCTGGCAGGGGTTCGAGATCAGCGCTGCCTTCGTCCGTAATGCAGAGCCACGGCCCCCGGGAACCACAGCTCCCAGCAGTCAGTGCTCCAGCTGGAGCTGAGCGCTCAGCTGCATTGCATGCTGGGAGCTGTAGTCTCCCCAGGCCACACGCCGTTGGGGTCTGCCCCCCGGCTCCCGCCAAGCTGCCAATGCAGCGCCTGTGGCGGGAACAGGGAGGCGTTATGGCGCCCCCTGCTGCAAGGCTCAATCCAACCTGCAGCGCTGGGAGTGGCCGCTGCTCAGTGCCGGTGCTTCCCTCCCTTGTCCTCCCCAGGTGTCCAGCAGCTGCGACTACGTGTTTGTGAGCGGGAAGGAGACGCGCGGCTCCATGAACGCCCGGGTGACCTTCAGCTACGAGCACCTGAGCGCCCTGCTGGAGATGACGGTCTGGGTGCCCAAGCTGCCGCTGCACATCGCGCTGGCGGACCCCAGGCTGAGCCAAGTGAAGGGCTGGAGGGTGCCCATCCTGCCGGACAGGAGGTGCGCCCCTGCGTGGGGGGCAGAGGGGAGCTCATGCCCCACGGGCCGGGGAGTGGGGGGCAGAGGGGAGCTCATGCCCCGCGGGCCGGGGAGTGGGGGGCGGGGGACTCTGCCCTTGCCCGGCTGGGCCAGTCACAAGTGCAGTTCCCGTTGGCTTGGTGCTCCGCCCGTCGGGAAATCAGGCCCTGCTGCTCTGTGCTTACTGCAGCTGGAAGCTCCTCCGGGCAGGGACCCAGTAATGGAGCAGGCTTAGGCCCTGTGCTCTGAAAGGCCAATGGCGGCTCCCTGCTCGGCCACTGGAGGGCGCCGCCAAGCGAGACAAAGCCCCCCTTTTCCAAAGGGGGCAGCATGCTGCCCGCATGGCACCCCAGCACCCGCGGCCTGAATCCCCAGGGACCCTCATGCTGCTCCCCCCCAGCTCCGAGGGGCTGGAAGAGCTGCCTTTGCTGGGTGTTTCTAGGGCACAACGACTCTGTGCAGACAGCTCACAACTCCGCCAGGCTCTAGGGGGGAGAGTGGGCCTGGGCAATACACATACATGCATGCCCAACGCCTTTGCTTTGGAGAGGGACAGAGCCAGAGAGGAACAGGGATGGAGGTAGGGGGAGATCCAGGGAGGGATCCTTTGCCCATGCTCCAGGATGGGTTCCTGGACACTACCGTAATTCCCCTAATAAATAATGTACAGCACCGAGCACAACGGGGTCCTGGTTCAGGACTGAGGTGCCTAGGAACTACCGTAATTCACCTAATATACAGAGCACATGCCCTACACACCCTTTCAGCTCCTGTTCCTGCAGCTGGCCGAGGCCTTTTGTTCAGGATGCACCAATAGTGCTGGCCCCAGCCCTTCACGTTAACCCCATCCCCTCCAACAGCAAATACCACGTGCCGTGGGGTCTGCTGTCCTGTGCCACCTGCATCCAGAACCCTTTTGTCAGCCAGCTGCCCATGTGGTCTTCTGCCTCCTGGGGGTGCTTTGCTATCTGTAGCAATGCTATTGCACATCTTGATTTAGATACAGGCCTCACTGCTGAATTCCAGCTACTTCTGGGGTGGAGCATAGAGGCTGCTGAACTGCACATAACAGGGCTGGAAATGAAGGAGCGTGGCGTATATATCGAGCCACCTGCGAGAGAATCCTAGATCTGTAGGGCAGGAGGGGAAATCAAGAAGTCTTTTCGTCCAAACCCTCTGCGCTGAAGCAGGAGCAAGTAAACCGGCTGGACCATCCCTGACAGGTGTTTGCCCGACCTGTTGCTAAAACCTTCAACGACGGGATCCCGCTTAGGTCACCTGTTCCAGAGCTTGACTATTCTTAGAGATAGAAAGTGGTTCCTAATGTCTAACCTGAGTTTCCCGTGCTGCAAACTGAGCTGATTGCTTGTCCTGACCTCAGTGAGCATGGAGACCAGTTGATCCCCACGCTCTTTTTAACAGCTATTTGCATATTTCATGGCTATTATCCGGTGCCCCCAAGTCTTCTCTTCTCTAGAATCTGAAGGCGGGTCAGGTTTTCTAAACCTTTGATCATTTTTGTGGCTCTCCTCCCGAATTTCTCCAGTTCGATCACATCTTTCTGACAGTGCAGCGCCCGGAATTGGACGCAGCGCTCCAGCGGAGGCCCCCGCAGTGCTGACACTTACCTCCCGGGTCCGGTTAATACAGCCCTTTTCGCAACCGCCTCCCGCTCTTGGCTCCTGCTCAGTTTGTGATCCCCGGTAGCCCCCAGCTCCTTTCCAGCAGTATTGCCACCTAGCCAGGAGCCCATTCCTGCGACGAGTCACTGGCCTCTGTTACCTTGGTACCCGCTAGCAGCCCCAGCCAGGCTGATCTGTCTCGTGCCCCCAGGTCAGTGCGGGAGAGCGAGGATGACGAGGACGAGGATGAGCGGAAGCAGAACCGGGGCTGCACCCTGCAGTACCAGCACTCCACCCTGCAGGTCTTCACCCAGTTCCACACCACCTCCTCGGAGGGCACCGACCAGGTCATCACCATGCTGGGCCCCGACTGGCTGGTGGAGGTCACCGACCTGGTCAGCGACTTCATGAAGGTGGATGACCCCCGGGTGGCCCAGCTGGTGGACAGCAGCACGCTGGCCGGGCGGGAGCCGGGCACCACGCTCTTCAAGGTACGGGCCCCTCACCCCCTTTCCTCGGGGCAGGGGGAATCACGGGGCTGGAGCTGGAAGGCAGCGACGGAACGAGCCCTGCGTGCAGAGCCCATGCCTGGGCTCGTGGGGCACCCCAACTGGCTAGAGGTGATCAGGGATTCCCTAGGGGCCTCTGTCCTCGGGGTTGAGCTAACAGCTGATGAAGCAGGGGGAGGTCAGGCTGCTTCGTGCCCCTCCTCCCTCCAGCCATTATATATTGGACGTGGGGAGTGGCCCGTACCACCCGGAAGGGGCCCCTGGCAGCATGATGGAGCAAGTCACGTGGGGAGGGACAGGCGCCCGCCCAGTAGCAATGTCTGGGGAAGCCCCAGAGTGGCCCAGCCGGCCCCACGGGCTACCCGAGCTGGGGCTAGTTGCAGTTAGGACAGTGGCTGTACCTGATTGCAGGTCGGCTCAGGGCTGCAGCCCAGCTCTGCACATGGACCCCACTGGAAATCCCCGATCGGGGTCAGTTCCACTCCCTGTCACCCTAGAGTTAAAGGGGCGGAGGCACCTTTCACCCCCTGCCTGTAAATGAGCCTCCCACGGGCATGGGGCCGATTGATGCCAGCGGCTGTCAGCAGGGAAACTTCCACTTGCCCTGGAAGGAGAGGTCAGCCTGGCACCAGGCGTCTGAGGGGCTGAAGGCAGAAGGGACTGGCCTCAGGCTGGGGTAGTCTGGATCTGGGGCCCTTTGCAGCTTTCTGGTCCAGAGGCCGGCCTGGGTGTGTCCGATGCACAGAGGGCGTGTGCAGGGTGTTGGCATCCTGGGCTCGGAGTCCCCCAAAGAGGCGGTAAATGTGCAAATTCTCTGCCGTGCTGAAGCGGGCGTCCTCCCCGCCATGGGTGCCCGTCCCTCTGAGGTCCCCGCGCCCCAGAAGCAGCGTCTGCCTCTGATCCTCGCTCTGGCTGTGAATGTCATCCTGGCTTTGATGCTCAGCAAAGCAGCAGCCTCTCTCCTTCCTCCCTCCGGGGCTGGGGGAAGGGGAAGGGTGACGGGGTGGGCGTAGTTTAAAGTTATCTCCCGAGCACATGCCTCCCCTGCGGGCTGGCGCCAGCCATTAACTGCAACGCCAGGCGGCTCGGGCTGTAATTAGTTCTAGGCCTGGGCTCGGTGACGCTTTTCTAAGCGAAATTCCTGGTTTCTTCGATACCGGCTTCAAAGGGCCGAGCGTCTCAAGGTCAGCGCGGCGGCTGCCGGCGGATCAGAGCTCGCCAGGAAACCCCGCTCAGGGTGCAGCAGCAGCAGCAGCTCGGGCGCGGTGCAGGCAAAGGTCATGCCCGTGGGGTCGTCTCGGAGGCCCTGCCGGATGCTTTGTCAGTTCCCCGGCTCTCTGGGGGCCAGCGATGTTCCCTGGCTGAGGAGGAGGCGAGGAGAATGGGGGAACTGCAGCGCTGCTTTGTGGGAAAGGGTGGGCCCTCCTTGGCATCGGCAGGGCACTGCTGTGAGGGAGCTCGCAGCACTGGGGGTGGTCCCTCGTTGGCGTTGGCAGGGCAGTGCCAAGAGGCGGTGGGTCACTGGCTGGGCCATCACGGCCGCTCCCCGACCGCTCTCTCTTGCAGGTGGTGTCTCCGCTCATGGAGGCAGTGCTGGGGGAGACGGTGGTGACGGTGGCGGACGAGAAGGTCAGCATCACCGATCTGAAGGCCCAGGTGGTGTCCAGCCTGTCGCTCTCCCTCCATCCCAGCCCCGGCAACAGCCACACCATCGTGGCTAAGACGGCCGCCCAGCAGACCCTGAACTTCTCCAAGCAGGTAACACAGGGCTCACAGAGGGTGGGACTACGCCTCCCAGCATGCACTTTGGCTCTCCATGGAGCATTGCATCCTGGGGCCTGTAGTCTCCCAGTGCCACACCCGCACTCACTGCTCTGCCATTGGGGTGCGGTCCTGCCCCTGAGAGGGCCTCTGGCTGAGGCCCCCTTCAAATAACATGCTCAGAGGCGGGACGGGGCGTGCAGTGCGGCTCAGGGTCGGGCCGTTGGGTGCAATGATTTCGCTGGGGCTCATCTCGTCAGCCCAGCGGAAATTCACCCCCATCCCATGTGATGCAGCAGGACTGCGCATTTCTGTCTGGGAGAGGCCCTGGCTCCATCTGGGGGCGGGATCCCCGATCTGCTGGCCTCGAGGGAGGCTCACTCCTGTAAGAGCCTGTCGAACGGCGGGAGTTCCCATTGCTTTCATTCTGTGTAACCCCCGGTGCCCAGCGCCTCCTGGAGACCTCACGCGTCCAGCTGGCCTGCAGGGATGACCCTGCAGCTGCTCCTCCTGGCTGCCAGGGGCACTGTGGCACCTGCTCTGCTGGCAGAAGCCAGGGGCCTCTCTGGCTCCCCTCTCACTGATCCCTGGCTGGATCCAAGCAGGGTCAGGGCAGCCAATGGTGGGAGCAGAAGGTGAGGGGGTTCAGGACTGGCCCCCTAAACCACCCACCCCAGATACCCTCAGCACCCACTCACCTGTCTACCCAGACACCCCCAGTTCCCATCCACTGACCGACCCCAGAAACCCACCCCCTTACCCCAGGAGCCACCTGCCCCACCCACAGCTGCCAAGCTTCCGGCAGCTCTGTGTCCTGCCCCAGCCACTGCTTGGGTCAGGGTGTGTTGATTATATGCACATTAATTGCAAACATGCAAATTAGCTCATTAACTAATTTGCATACTCGACTTTGCATCTGTACCAAATTTGCCAGCTATGCCTAGGAGCCGCCAGGTGAGGCTTGGCCCTGGGAATCGTTCGCAGCAGTGCCTTGGCATAGCACTGGCTGCAGGGCGCGATATCCCGGGGCTCTTCGCTGGCCGTATTGCACTGCAGCGCCCCTAGGGGATCTCCAGAGGGCTCTGTGCGGTACGAGAGAGGCCGACTGAGCTCACGCTCTTTACGGTGAAGTCAGTGCCAGTGATGGTGACGGGCGGGTGTCATGGGACTTCCGCTGAAATAAGAGTTTTGCTGGGGGTGAAATGGGCCCAAGGAACGGGACCCGTTGGCACCGGGGGTGGGGGGAGGGTCATAAATCCGTACTCTCTGGGGGGGCTTTTTATGAGTCTGCTGAGCAGCTCAGTCCTTTCAAACCCATACTCCCCCCTAGGGAGAGAGACAGAGAACGGGGAATGGACAGACGGATGGTTGAAAAGATTGTCAGATGGATGGATGGAGAGCATGGGGGATGGATGAACAGCATGGGGGATGGAGTGAGTGGGGGAGGGAGGGAGAGAATGGATAGAGAGGATCGGGGATGGATGAATGGATGGGGAATGGATGGAGGGTTGGAAAGCATGGGGGATGAATGGATGGACAGAATGGGGGATGGACGGATGGATGGTCGGGGAGCGTTGGGGATGGAGGGATGGTTGGGGAGCGTTGGGGCTGGAGCGATGGATGGATGGTTGGGGAGCGTTGGGGATGGAGGGATGGTTGGGGAGCATGGGGGATGGAGGGAGGGATGGATTGATGGTTGGAGAGCATGGGGGATGGACAGATGGAGGAACAGATGGATGGATAGATAGGTAGATGCCCATTCCCCGTGTCTGTTTTGCAGGAAGCCCTCCTGAGCATGTGGGTCTCATACAGTGATGGCACCACGGTCCCCCTCTCCCTCTACGACCCCAAAGACTATAACCTGGTGGTCAGCAGCCTGGACGAGAAAGTGGTGTCGGTGACCCAAGACCGGGCCTTCCCGTTGGTGGTGGCGGAAGGCGAGGGGGCTGGCGACCTGCTGCGTGTCGAGCTGGTCATCTGCGAGAGCTGCCAGAAGACCAAGCGCAAGAGCGTGCTCTTCACGGCGCTGGCCAGCGTGCGGGTGCGCTTCGGCTCCGAGGAGGACCCCACCTATGACTATGGGGACGCCGGCCACGTGCCGAGCAAGCCGGGGACCTCGGGGAGGGAGGAGAGCGCGGCCAGCACCACCCTGCGGGCAGATGTGGAGAGGAAGCCGGAGCCCAGCCAGGACAGCAGAGCTCCCAGCATCCCCCATACCACTGAGGACTTCCCCACCATCCCCACGGGCTTTGTGCAGGTGCCGCGGGGGCTGACGGACCTGGAGATCGGCATGTACGCCCTGCTGGGCGTCTTCTGCTTGGCCATCCTGGTCTTCCTCATCAACTGCATCGTCTTCGTGCTGAAGTATCGGCACAAGCGCATCCCGCCCGAGGGCCAGACCAACATGGACCACTCCCACCACTGGGTCTTCTTGGGCAACGGGCAGCCCCTGAGGGTCCAGAATGACCTCTCCCCTCCGCCCGAGAGCCCCGGCAACCCGCTGGAGAGCGTCCAGACCTGCTGCCATGGGGACCACCACAGCAGCGGCAGCTCGCAGACCAGCGTGCAGAGCCAGGTGCACGGGCGGGGAGATGGCTCCTCGGGGGGCTCCACCAGGGACCAGAGCGAGGACCCGCTCAACTCGCCCACCTCCAAGAGGAAGCGGGTGAAGTTCACCACCTTCGCCACGCTGCCCTCCGAGGAGCTGGCCTACAACTCCATCCCCATCGCCGACGAGGAGGACCTGGAGTGGGTGTGCCAGGACATGGGGCTCCAGGATCCCGAGGCGCTCCACGACTACATCTGCAGGATCAAGGAGATCGCTTAGCCACGCCACGCCAGCCGCTGCCCACCGGCCGGGGCTTGAGCGGATACCCCAGACCCTGACCGCGGGAGCCGATTTTCGATACTCCCCTCCTTTGCCCTTTCGCTCTCTCTTCCGCGCACGGGGCTCCCCCTTCCGCCACTTTTTTTTTTTTTTCTTTGAAAGGGAACGAGTGTCGAGCGAGCCAAACGGGAGCGGGGTGAACCCCGGCGTCCCGAGGGAGCAAGGGGCCGCCTCTGCCTTCCGCCCACTCACCGCCAAAGTGCCGAGGTGCCTGCACGCTGCTTGCACAAACGCCCCCCCTCCTGCCGGGCGCTAGGTGGCGCCGTAGAGGGGAGCCGGCGCAGTGGGGGGCGCGGAGCCCCGCGTTACGGGGAAGACACTGGTGGGGGTGGAGGAGCCAGAGCCAGAAGCTGAGATAGAGCAAGAAGTGGGAGGGGGGCAGGTTCAGACCTGGAGTGATAACGGTCAGCGTGGAGGGCTCAGCTCGGATGTGCCCGCTCTCCACGTGCCCTGACGCTGCCTTGGCCCACCCTGCGAACCACTGACCGAGCGGCGCGGCCTCCGAGCGAGCGTCGGCCACGGAAGGCGAACAGGATTTCTCTGCTTTACTTTGTTGCACAATACTGTTGAATAAATATACATTCAGGGATCCCCCCGACGGACCCGGTCCTGCCACCGGTGTCACGGAACAGCTGCTCCGAACGCCGGGGGAAGGGAGGGGAGGAGCGGGCAGGGGGCATGGCCCCGAGCTAAGGACCAGTGGTGGGGAGTGCACCGGAAAGCTTTGGCCCAGCCAACCCCGTTGTTACCCCCCCCCCGGGGAATACCTGGCCACTCCCTTTGCTATCCAGCACCAGGCGCCCATGGCTGTCCCTGCTGCCTGTGTCAGGCCCTGGGCTCCTCGCGCCCTGTTCCTGTCACATGTAGCTTCGCTTCTGAAAAGCCAGGGCTGGCATGAAGCAGGGGAGGGAGGGAGTGGGGCCAGGAACCCCATTGGCCTCTGAACCCAACCACAAAGCTCCTGAGCTGCTTGGGAATCGAAAGCCGAGGTTCTCGGCCCCAGGCCAAGCTCTTGCTGCTTCTCCCAGCTCCTCCTCGGCCGGTCCCGTGCCCGCCCCCGCTTGCATTTCGTAGTCTCGGCGTGTGTGCCTTACCCAAATGGAAGCACATGCGGAAATGGCCCCAACCGGCACGTCAAGGGTCCCCTCAGCTGGCGCGCCCCAGGCGTGGGTTCCCTGCCTCCCACCCATGGCGGGGCGTGGGATGAGCTGAGCTCCCAGCTACCCGGCTCCCAGTCCGCAGGCTTCGAGAGGCTGCGCTGCCTCGTGTTTGAAGCACAAGCCTGGGCGTCAGCTGCCTTGGGTCCCATTCGCGAGCCTGCGGGTGACTCGGCAAGCTTGAGCGAGTCACCCTCCCTGCACTGCCCACGCCGTGCCTCAGTTTCCCCTTGGTACAACATATTACTGTGGTTCTTCTTTGGCTCCCCTGTCCTTCCCGGGTTCAACGCAGGCTGTTGTGGGAGGGAATTGCTGCTTCTGCTGCCCAGGGCAAGCCCAAAGGCTGAGCGATGGATTGAGACCTCGTATGCCACGTAGCAACTCCAGATGTGGCCCACTCCCTCACATCCCCTGGGAAGGGGCAGCTGCTCCTGGGGAGAGGAGACAGTGCCAGCCCCACAGGGGTGGGGAGCGGTTCTGAGGGAGCGGTTCAACCACGATGCTGTGCTCATAGCGCCAGGCCTGGGCCCCAGTAACAGCCCAGTGGGGCCTCCCAGAGCCAGGCCTGGCCAACCTGCAGTCATAGGGTCTCTCCCCACCACTGCCTCGCCACCTTGGCATCTGACCCCCTCTGCCAGGGAGCCCCATCGCCACGTTCCCACGACTCTCACTACGGCGCAGCTCCCCAACCGCCTCGCCCCGCAGGCCCCACCATGCCAACAGCGGTGCCTGTGCATTGCCTCATGCCACGTGCCCCCCCCCCGACCCAGACCCACCGGCGCTGACTAGCAGAGGGGCAGGAGAGCAGAGCCGCTCTTGCCAAGGGAGGAGGTGGTGGTGTCATGTTATCTCTCAACTGGGCTTTACCCACCACTGTGTCTAATTTTTATTAAATAAATAAAAGAGACTAGGGGAAAAAAAGGCACTGGAAAGGCGGGCGCATGGACAGCATCTCTGTTGGGTTTGTGTAGCATTGCCCCTTTAGCCCGCGTGGTCTAGCCAATAACCAGAGCCTTGCGGGGGGTTCTCTCCGGAGGAGATATTGGTGAGAGTCAAACTCATGGTGGTGGCTTGTTTAGTCACAAAGAATGTCCACGCGCCGTCCTGTTCCCTGAACGCAGGAGCCGCAAACAGCAGCAGGCACTTTCCTGTCTCAGGAATCCCCACGCCTGCTCCTCCAGCCAGCTCTGTGCCCAAGAAGCCCTGTGTCTCTTCTGCCTCTCTGGATCACACTCACAACCACCATCAACACACTCTGGCTTCTATAGGTATCCTAGCCCCTGTATTTGCAAGCAGGGAACCCCACTCAGCCTACCCAGCTCAGCTCTGAGCTGCCATGTGCCTTGGGCAGTCTCTCCATAGTTGTAGTTCTCTTTACGCCATAAAGGGACTTAATTGCTCCTTTCATTGAGACTGAAAACCTGCTTGGCCATATATATTGACGTTAACTAGGGGCTTGGCTACACCTGGAGTACATCAGGAATAGCTGTTGCACTTTAAATTCACACCCGACCTTCAGCTGAATTAGCTTCCAAGTGTAGACAAGCCCTCAAGCTGTGATTGGCTGAGGTGCCGCTGATGGCAGCCATTCGCCCCGGTCACAATAATGGTGTCGCTATACACAACGCACTGCGTCTGGCCATTAAAGCAGAAGGGAATTGGTTTCACCTTTGCCAATGCAAGAGGAAACAGCCCATGGGCTTTTGGGTAACCCAAGCTGCTGGCTTTGGGGGGGGGGGAGTTGCATTTTAGCAGTGGGCCCAAGCCGGCTCGCCTGAGCAGCCTGGACATGGTTTCTCAACCTGGCTGGTCACAAAGGGGTGTCGGGAGGCCGCAGGCTGGGAGGGGCTCCCCGTGTGGAACGCTTGTGGCCCACTGGCAGAGGGACCTGGCGTGGGCTTTGTGCCCTTCTAAGCTGGCTTCCTTCAGGTGTGGCACTAAAGACAAGCTGGGCCTCGGGAACCCTGCGCCAGGCCAAGGGGGAGGCGTTGGCGGAGGATTTGGCCTAGGCACCGACGTGCCCAGCAGGCCCGTCAGCCACGGCTATGGGTGCTGCCAGACCTGGAAGGACGCTGGGGGCCTTGTCTAGAGGCATGAACTGCCAAGGGCTGCTCATTGGGCCCAAGCTGCCAGTCGTGAATGTAGTTGTACAAGAATGAGAACACCCCTGTGCACACGCAGCATCCCTGCTACGCACGGTGTCTGTCACGGGGGGGACGGCCCGGGCGCACACGCCATATCTGACATGCCCCAGTTCGGTAACTCCTGGGGTCAGTGCCTGGAGCAAGGGCGCAGTTACGGTAAATCCTAATCCCTAGCTATTCGCCACGTTCCATCAGTAGGTCTCCAGGCACTGCGCAAAGGCCAGCAGGATTGGTACCCTGATTGCACAGAAGGGGAAACTGAGGCACAGGGCGGGTCCCAGGTCATGCTCGGCATGAGGCTTGCCTCAAAGTGAAACATCTCACTCATTTGAAACTCGGCTTTGGAAGCAGCCTTCATGCGCCGAGACAGTCCCCACCCCGCCTCCCCCGGCCTCCGCAGCATTCAGCTTGGCTTTAAGTCGCCTTCCTGCGTCCGCCTCCATTTTAATTAGGCGCCCGCTGTGATTGTGCTGATGGCCAAGGACGCTCCTGGCCAAACACTGCCCTTCCCCAGCTGGGAGCAAACCCCCAGCGATCCCTTGGGCTCCTGGATTTACACACTTGTGACTGAGAGCAGAGTGTGGCTTGTGGTGCTCTGAGGGTACGTCTCTCCTGCAATCGGGGTTCAGCTGATCGCCATATTTGGGGTCGGGAAGGAATTTTCCTCCAGGGTAGATTGGCAGAGGCCCTGGAGGTTTTTCACCTTCCTCCGCAGCATGGGGCAGGGGTCGCTTGCTAGAGGATTATCTGCTGCTTGAAGTCGTCAAATCATGATTTGGGAACTTCAACAGCTGAGTCAAGGGTGAGAGTTATTTAAGGAGTGGGTGGGTCGGCTTTTGTGGCTTGCATCATGCAGGAGGTCAGACTAGATGATCATAATGGTCCCTTCTGATCTTAAGTTCTATGATTCAATCGGGGCATCGAGCTAGAGCACTGAAAAGAGCCGTGGCCGCACGGCTAGCCGGCCGTGAATGGGTCCAGGGTCCTGGACGGGCTCGTACTCGAGATGGCTAGTGCGGCACAATGACAGTGCAGCCGTACCCTGGGAGGAATGAACAACGTTGGAGCAGATATTGCACCAGCATCTTCCAAGACAACTCAACCCCAGGACTGACAGCCCCACTTGCAAGAAGATCCATCCCTGTGAGAAAGGTATTCAGTAGCTAGCTGTCCCCCTTGGGGCATGAGGTCAGGGCTGCTCAGGCTATGCTGCATGCCAAGCCCGGGGCTGGGTGTTTCCACGCCTGCGCTTGAGCATCCACACTGCATTGTAGACCTGGGTTTACAAGCGCTGGACCCAGTCTCACAGCTGTGCCAATGTGGTCCCACTGCACTGCACGGCACAGCCCTTCTGACCCGGGTCTGTGGCGTGAGCGGCGTCCACACTGCAGCCTGACAGGGCTTGGACCCGAGTCACAGCGGGACTCAGGCTCTGAGCCATGATCATCGGGACCCAGTTCCTGAGCGCTTGCTGGCCTGAGTCAGACTGATTTGTGTGTGGATAGAAGCGGGGCTGAGCCAGAGCCTGGCCTTGGTGTGAAGTGTAGAGACACCCTGACAGGCTCTGCCCACAGCAGGAGCTAAGGTGGGCTGCACACTGATGCGTTATTTGTGGTGCCTAGGAGTGCCAGTCCTGGCCCAGGCCCCCACATTGCTAGGTGCCGAACAAACACAGAACAGAGCAGGTCCCTGCCCCAAAGAGCCTCCAGTCCATGTAAATGCCCCCTTCCGATCTGCCGCTAACGTTCCTATTAAAGTGGAGAGCCGGTCTGTGCAGGGCGTGGCACTGGCCAGCAGGGCCTGAGTCCCAGTGTGGAAATGAAATCTATGGGTCGTGACTGGGGTTATCAGGAGCTGGGAATGATCGGGGCGGACGCCTGAGGGTCTAGATCCCTTCTGAGCTTTCGGGCATGTTTGTTTTCCATGCGAAATTAAAGCATCTCTGGGCCTGATTTTCTTCGGCAGAAACATCCGTTGCACCTGCAAAAGTTCTCAGCTAGCAGCAGATATTGCTCACAGTTAGCCGAAAACCCAGCCCACCTCCTGCCTTTCTCCTGGAAGATAACCCGTCCACCCCTCCAGCTACTGTCCCCAGGGAACAGCTACTCTCCCCACAGCTCTGTTAAACAGGCAACTCGAAAGGACCCGGTGTTCTGCTCGGGGACTAGCAGCAGGAGCCTTCAGGCTGACACAGCTCCCACAAAGGGGTCTGAGTGAGACGAGCTCCCGGAAATGGGCCTGGGCTACCCCCTGGAGCAGCCCCCATTTACCAAACTGGCGTGTGGACACACACTGGGTTTAAACCAGGTTTGTATCGATTTCGCTGACACCCGTAAACGGATCTAAGCGATGCAAGACTGGCCGCACACAAAGCTGCCCCCAAATCAGTTTATCGCCACTCCTTTGGTTAAACCAGTGTGATCTCTATGGGCAGACCAAGCCGGGGCTGGCTCCTGGGGCTTCCTAGGGCATGGCTCAGGATGGCCTCACATCAGCCTGTCCCTCTTAAACGATGGGTAGCCGCGTGCTGGGCTGGCTAAAGTTGTCACTGGCTTATTTCCCCAACCCAGCATCAGGAGCAGAGAGGTTTGCATTGCTGCTCGGTGGAGCAGCTGGGGTTTTGACTGAGCATGTTGCCCCAGATTCTCTGATGACTAGTTTGAGTGGGGGTAGCTCAGTGGCGACCTCATGTCGGCCCTTCGAAGAAGCAGGGTTAATGCAACGTGAGCCAGAACCTCCGCCCGACGCCATCGGTAGTGTCTGCACTGACGTACTGCAGCCCTCACGCTCCAAACGGCCCCAGCTCGGCACTGAGCAGCTGGCGTGCTCTGACGTAAGAATGGCTGTGATTAAATCTGCCACTAGAAGGCCCCCAAAACACAACAGGCCAGGTTCTCTGCAAAACCAACAGGGCAGGGCGCACCAAGGTTACCACTCCCCCTTTCTCTTTTCAGACCCCAGCCCTGGTGCACCAAGAGCAGTCTAGGGGCTGCTCTAACCTCCCCAAAGGACCATTTGCCAGTTGAGGCCAGTGAGAGCAAAGTGCATTCTGGCCACGCCCCATCTCCACCCCCTGGGCTGGAAGGGTGACTCCGGAGTCAGCTGTGCCGTGACCATGGGAATCCTTAGCAAGCGGACTACAGCTGCCTGATCATTGGAACATACAAATTGTCAGATTGGGTCACACCTGAGGGCCAGCAGCCAGCACCAGAGGCTTCAGAGGAAAGCAGCAATGGGATAATCTGCCCGCCAGGGTCTCATCCTAATCGCTAATAGGCCCTGGCTGCAGCCCTGACATATGAGTTAAATTTCCCTTCTGAAACCTTTGTTGTCATTAACTATAACCACTCTGGTTACTCTTGTTCTCCATATAAATGGCCGATCCCTTTTTGAACCTTGCAAAGTTCTTGGCCACAATCATTTCTGGTGGCAATGAGTTCCACAGTCTATATGTTGTGTGGAAAAGTATAGTCAGGGCAAAGGGTATACAGCTGGGCTCTATCCTACCTTTTCCTATCTTTCCCAAGTGCCTAATTACCTGTGGGTGCAGTTTATGTCATTTGGACATCATGTAGCAGCTGCCCCTGTCTGGCAGGTAGCTAGGGCGGGGTTTTCACAGCCTAAGGGAGTTAGGTGCATTGCCAAAGCCCAGTGAAGTCAAGTGGGTGACCAACTCTCTTTGGCTGCAGGTTTCGGTGCCTATAGACACAGAAAGGGCGAATGGAAAGCCACTTAAAGATGAGCCACAAGGGAAAACCAGTGGATTTGTGTGCTTTTTTGCCTTTCTTTCGATGGTTAAAAGAAACTGGAAAGACTTTCTATTTTTCAAAGGGAAGGGAAGGCAGGTACTGCTTGTTTTTTGACATTAGAAATTCATGGCTTGTCCATCCTGTTTTCCATGGAAGACCCTATGGACAACTGGAGAATGAGTAGGGCTGCGACATCACAGGTACAAAGCAAACAAAACCTGTTTAACGGAGAGGGGCTATAACTGTTTAACACTCTTTGCTGCTTGCGTTTGATATCACTTATGTAACTCCAATGTCTGACACACAGCTGGGAGGAAATCTTGCTGGGTTAAAGAGATAACACACTCCCTTTGACTGAGGTCTGAGAGTGCGCCCGTTCCATTTCACTCAGTCCTCCAAGGAGACCACCAGCCGGCTCTGGAGAATCAAACTGGACCTTCCCGATCTTGCTTTTCCTTTCTCTTTGTTGTTTTCCATTTACAAAGGTGCCGTTTCTGGGATTTCTAAGGTAAAAAACTGAGTAGGAAAAACTCAAACCAACTTAACACCCCCCAAAACCCACTGAACAAACTCTCCGACCCCCACAAAACCCAGACCTGTCAGGCATTCTGTGTGCATCATAAACCAGCATTGAGAAATCCAGGATGAGATCCTCTGCCCCTTCACATGGCTGCACCCCCATAAAGAGACCCTACAAGCCCTGTATCTGACTGGGGGAGGATTCTGCCAGTGCTGGCTGTGCAGTTGGCTAGCTCAGAGCTGCCTCTCCCAACCTCGAGTGTAGGGGGTGTGCCAGGGTGGGGGTGAGGATGGAGATGGGGAGAGGCCACAGTACAGTGATTCTCGCCAGCACTGTACCCCTGAACCGGGAGAGGCTGAAGTTATCCCTGGGGGTCCCTCCAGCCTCATGAGCAGCCCAGAACTGGGAAGGTTTAATGGCAGCTTAAAGCCATCAGACTGCCCCCCACAAC
This sequence comes from Platysternon megacephalum, assembly GCA_003942145.1. NCBI lineage: Eukaryota > Metazoa > Chordata > Testudines > Platysternidae > Platysternon > Platysternon megacephalum. The sequence goes on along the minus strand of QXTE01000327.1, from coordinate 636,997 downwards.
TGGGTTGTGGCTCTGTGTTGCTCCTCTTACAGGCTTAGCATAGAATCTCACCCTCAACATTGTCCCTTTAAAGGGGCCCTTTGATGGCTCCCTGCCCAACTCTTCTCTGTCCAACATCTCCTTTTAAGTTCCTCATCCCAATTCACGGCTACCTAGACTATCGCATTCAGAGCCAGCCTTCCCGTTAAAGGAGAGTGCACTTAGGTGCCATAAGGAAGCAACGGCATGTCATGGTGAAAGCAGAGCAGGGAGCCAGCGTCGTCTATCCCCAGCTCTGCTACTCACCTGCTGCTTTGAGCTTGGCACAGTCGCTTAACTCTGCGTGCCTCAGTTTACTTATCTATAACGGAACAGCTATGTCACTGGGACAGTCGGAGGTGTGGCTGATTCACTGATTTCCTGCAAGCTCTTTGAGATCTTCCAGAACTTCAGCCTCTTAGCCGATTTCTCCTGCCTCTCCCCTAAAACTTTCTTGCAAGGCCCTGCACAAATTTTTGTCGCCTCAGGAGATGGAGTAAACACACATGCTACATTTTTACTGCTCCTAATTATAAAAGGGGGCAGGCGTGATTGAGCAAGCTGATTATCTAATAAAAATTCTCAGCAGTAAAATTAACACATCCTAATTCCCTGCTTGGAACTTATAAGCCTCGTCATTAAATTAACATATATGAATCTGTGTTTAAAAAAAAAAGAGAATATAATAAAATTTTATAATTGCAATAAGAAACTCCGGCGTGTGGATTATGGGAAATAAACTTGCCCCAGGTGGGCTGTTAGGCATGAGGCTGAATGGGAGTTTAATGCACCCTTTGTGAATTAATATCCCACAATTCACAACCTGTCCTGTCTTGAGGCTTAAGTACCGGCCCCTGAGCCGGGTTCCACATCCAATTGTGGCTACGCTGACATGCATGGTAGAGATCACCGTGTTCCAAGGAATAGCTAAGAAATGAGCAGGGCAAATCGGAATTGGCATCTAGCTGGAAATTCCAACATTTTGGTTCCAAATTGGGACAAAAAGTTGAAATATCGAAACTTTTCACGGAACAGAAACTTCCAAAAAATGTTGGCTCAGAAATGTCAAAACGTTTCATTTCAGCTCGGTTCCACATTAATCTGTGTCCACCTGACCTGCTGCACTGCCTCATGGGAGTTATAGTTTGGGTGCCTCATGCCCCCATTCTCCTCTATGTGCTGAACTCGCCAGCTGGACTACATCTCCCATGATGCACCATGGCCACATGACTCCCATGATGCACAGCGGCGGTTCGGCCTGAGGGGAATGGAAAATTGAAACATTGCAGGAAAATCAAAATTTTCCTGAGGAAATGTTCGATTTTGAACCAATTCCATTTCAAACAGGTGCACTCAGCGCTCTAAAAGCCAGTCTGCTCTCTTTGGAACACCCAGCATCAGCTCAGGTTGGCTGATGTACCAGTGTTCGTGACCAGCATTTCAGACGTGGAGGATACGGGTCTTAAAGTGTTAAGATCCCTCTGTGAGACTGTGACCAAATCGCCCTCTAGCCATGTGAGATGGTAGCCAGCTCAAGCCCTGCAGACTGTCTGATCAACGGAACAGCTGCAGGAAGAGAGTTTCATTATCAGACCATAGCAATTTCCTTTTAGAAGTATTATGTGTGGAATAATGTAATAAACCGGCCAGTGTATGTGTGCTACTGCCCTCTACCACCTGGACTCAGAACTCTCCATCTGTGTGTCATAAGCCCTATACTGCCAGAACCTAATGGGGATTCTCTATTAGCTCAAATGGCCTTTGTTTTTGAATGAGGAGGATGTGTGTTCTACCCACACTGCTGCATGATTAGTGGCCACAGCATACAGGATAGTGACAATAGTGGTGTTCTGTGTTAGTGGTGTTCTGTGTATCACGACCACCAATTTGTTCCAACAGTTTATTGCGTCTACATAGTGGCTTGGGGACATTTAGGAAGCTGAGCTGACGATAGCAGATAAATTACTCTGGCATTATACACACACATGTATCCCCTCTGCCATCAGAGAATCTTCAACTCATCCCACTCAGTTATCCCTGAATAACTGGTGCAGACGAGGGCTTGGCTTTTCAAAGAAACCTAAGGGAGTTAGGTGCTGGAGAGGAGAGACTAGCCAATGATTTGAGTCCCTAACTTCCTTAGGGCTCCTGTCTGGCCGAATCATGGCAAACTGACTAATTATGTAATGAAAAATGACTTGAAATTCACAATGACACCTTCACAATACATCATTTAACCAGTTCTGGCTGAGTCCAACACTTGGTCCATCCCTTGCAGGTTGCTGTTCTACTCACTCTTATTTTTGCAAATTATTTACACTAGAAATGAGCCGCCTCAAACCTGAGGTTCGTGTGCACGTAATTTATGTGGCAGGAATAAACCCCCCCATCGCTCCCAAGCCATTTATGCCCCAGATTCGCTTTCACAAAAAAAACCCTGAACCAGAAAGTTTTCATTGCTGTTGTTGTTGTTATCATTTTGTTTTCATTGCATTGAGAGTGTTTTGGCAGAAAGAAGGTGGGAGGGAGTTTGGGGGCCTTGGGGCCGGTGGGGAGGGGGAGATTTAACATATTTCCCTGACAGCACTAGAAACTCCATGGCAGATAGGGAAACTGACTAGAAGCAGAAGGTGAAATTAACTAGCATTAGTTGCATTGTGGGAGCTGAGTGGAATGCAACACCTAATGGACAGGGTAAGAAGTGGAAAATCCCTTGCACTGCTGCCCTAGGGGCGAGGGGGGGAAATGGGGGCCACCCTTCCCCCCCAATGCCACCTGGACTCGGAACTTTGCAGCGGAGACAACCCCACATTCTGGGTGCACTCCTGCTCAGGGTGTCCCCCACCCCCTGTGGGCTTAGGAGAAGGCTGCAAGGGAGGAGACACCCAGCTGGTCAGGGCAGAAGCAGCCAAAGCAGGGACCTTGGGAAAACTTTTCTACAGTTTTGACCTGTGCTGATTGGCCATTTGCGCCAACCCTCCTCCTCGCTCCCAGTCTCTTCTCCTCTGATCCTCACCCACTCCCCTTCAATGCCCCCTCTTCCTTTCTGTTAGGTGATCCCCACCTAACTTTAAAATAAATGGTGGCACTAACATGCTGCCATCCCATTGGTCACTCTGCTGGTGTGTTCTACCCCTTCCCCCACCCTGCCTCTGTCTGGTCCGTTTAGGTTTCACCCTCTTCAGGGCAGGGACCGTCTTTTTGTTCTGGGCCTGTACAGCACCTTGCACAGTGAGGTCCGGGTCCGGGGCTAGGGCTCCTAGGTGCACAGAGATACAAATAACACATAATAAAAGAATAGCATTCTTTCCACTGTCAGAGAGTGCTGCTATCCTGTGCAGGCCTGTGCTAGCTCTAGGGTAAAACTGGCCCCTGTGCAGAGCCAGAGCTCTTCTAGGCCAAACTTCAGCCCTATTTTGAGGGCTTAGCAAATGACGCAAAGGTCTAGTGCTGGCTTTCTGCAGAGGGGTGAAGCTCACCCCGCGGGATTCACACCGGCGACAGCCTGCAGCCTGGCATAATACAGAGGCAGGTGCTGTTTGTGCAGGGATCAAGGTTTTGTTACAGACAAGCTCAGGGTTTTTCACCTGTCCTGGTTTTCAGGGCTAAGTCCCTACATGGAAAGGGATGCGGCCCATCCCGCAGGCCTGGGACCAGTGCAGTCCGGAACGCTGGGAGAAGTTGAGTTCCCTCCCTAGCAGCCTTGCCAGGCTCCAAAGTTTTACCCGAAGCCTTGCGATATTTGGCATTTCCAATGGGTAGGTCTCTAGCCTAGGACAAAGGACACCTGGGTTCAATCCCCTGTGCGACCGTGGGCCCAGATCCTCAGAGGTATTTAGCTGCCTAACTTCCACTGAGTGCATAAAAACAGTGAACTCACGGGACTGGCAGATCTGATCCATCATCTCTCGGTGCCTCAGTTCCCCATCTGTACAATGGGGACATCGGCCCTGGCAGCCTCCACAGGGGTGCTGCGAGGACAAATAAAAAGATTCTGACCAGGGCAAGGGGGCCATAGAAGTGCAGATGACAGCTGGCTCCCTGGTCTGGGTGTACGAAGGGAACCCCTGGCTTATGATCTGTCACTCGACTGAAATGACCAAGACCCCGGAAATATCTTTTGAGCTTTCATGCCACCAAATAGTCACTATCTTTCTGAGTCACCTGTTCTTGACATCTGCAAATCCACCTGGAGTAATATGCCAGGCACTTCCGATTGTCTCCACAGAGCTGGACTTGCTCCCACGGCCCACAGCGGCTGGCACCTGTGCTAGGCTTGGAAACAGCATAAAATGCCTGTGCTGGGGATGTGGTCAATCGATCCTTTGGATCCTCAAATGCCACCTCCCGGGCTTGAGCTCAGTTCCTGGCAGCGTCTGTTGTAGGCAGTTCGTGCAGAACCGGGCCTGAATTCACGGGGGAATTTGCACCAAACTTGACCATGCTGAGGACTTGCTGAGTTTGGTTAGGGTTACCCTGGAGTCTCCAGGAATTAAAAATGAATCATTGATTAAAGATTATGTCATGTGATGAAACCTCCAGGAATACGTCCCACCCAAATTGACAACCTTAGTTTGGATACATCTGTAGTCAGTGCCCCCCCCATCCCCACCCACTTTGGCATTGTTGTGTGGCAGGAATCACACCCAGGCCTTCTGACCGCAGCTGTGCCAGAAGCCTGCATGGAACACATGGGAGCGGGGGAAGATTCTTCACACCCCAAAACTCCTGCTTCGGTGCTAATCAGCAAAAGGATCATAGAATCATAGAATATCAGGGTTGGAAGGGACCTCAGGAGGTCATCTAGTCCAACCCCCTGCTCAAAGCAGGACCAATCCCAACTTCTCCTTCCCTTCCTGTGCTAACCCAGGATGTTGCTGTGTGCTGTTAACTGCAACCTGCTCCACCCTAGAGGTGGCTGCATTTCAGCAGTGGTGCAGCATGGGGCAGGCCCCTTCTTTCTGCCCACCGTGTCCTCACTGGGCTGGAGGCAGGCTGGCTCTCACTCTGATGTTTGCCTTTTCAAGGGATGCTGGGGATGGGGGTTCGGCTCTCCCTCATGCAGGTGCTTAAAGAGTTAAAAAAGAAGAGCTGTCCCTTTGTAGAACAAGCCTTGCAGTTTTCCTGCAAGCAGATAAGGTGCCAGGCCTGTGCATTTCTGAGCCATTATCACACTCCTCTGGAGATGTTCCACATCAGGGAGCGGAGGCCGAGCAATTTTACCCCGGAGAAATGCACTAATTCCCCTGCCATGCACAGCCGAAGGTGCCTCATTGCAGCTAAGGAACAGACTTTCTACATAGTAATAAGCGTAAAGCAGCCAGAGCTGAGCCCAGCATTTACTGCCACTTTAATGATACGATAACTTACAATTATACATCGTTCCCTGGCTTCGCAGATGTAACAAGCCAGCACACAAACCCTACACGGGGAGTGCTTCACCTACCGCTGAAATGCGGCCACCTCTGGGGTGAAGCAGAGGCCGTGGTTTAACGGCACGTAGCAACGTTGCGGTTTAGCATAGGAAAGGAAGGAGAATGCTGTCTCCAGTTGTAACTGCAGCCGGTATTTAGGGAGGTCAAATCCAAATGTAATCAGGGCAGGTAAAGCATCTGCCCTTACAGAAAGTGCCAGAGGAAGGGGGGGAATCCCCACAAGACACCTCCCCAGTTGTGCAGTGCTGAGCACAGAGGTAGGTGGCCCCTGCATGCGTGACAAGCCCTCCCTGTGATGCGTCAGACTCTGCTACGAGAGGCAGAGTGTCAGGAGGCTGGAGCGTGGACCGCATGGAACAATGGTCTAATTTGGTCTGGCAGCCTGGGCCTCATTGTCTGATTGGGCGTGGCAGGAGGTAGGACTCCGGAGCAGATGGACTTTTCTAATCCAACACGGCAGGAGATGGATGTGAGACAGGACGTGGCCAGTCGTGCCTAGTGGTCAGAGCAGGGGTCAGCCACCGGAGCCAGGGGTCAGAGACAGGAGTCAAGCTGAGGGTCGGAGCCGGTTCAGGCACTGCACCCAGGGGTGGGGTGCTGAAACAGAAACAAGGCAGGAGGGCAGGGCTCAGAAGGCAGGGCCTGAGGGAGCAACCAACCCAGGACTATCCCCTAGCTGCTCAGACAGCATCCTGTCCCGCCTTCTGGCTTAAATAGCACATCTGAGCCAATCAGAGAAGCCGGACGTCTCCTCCAATCAGCAGCATTGTGGGCGGGGCCTCTGGAGAGCTAGGGTCTCCCAGCCCATGTTCCCAGGGGCCCTCTGAGCAGTTGTGGATACCCACTCCCCCCACATGCACCTCCCTGCCTCTCCCCCACACCCCTCCCCCCATGTGCACTTCCCTGCCTCTCCCCCACACCTCTTCCTCCTACGTGCACCTCCCTGCCTCTCTCCCCACACCCCCTTCCCCCACCTCCTCCCCCCACATGCACCTCCCCGCCTCTCCCCCAC